>JAJKFI010000047.1:8748631-8762873 GCA_029204185.1 Lerista edwardsae
TGATTGATTGATTGATTGATTGATTGATTGATTGATTGATTGATTGAGGGCTCAATCCTATCCAAGTTTCTGGTGCCAATGCAGCTGCAATGCTGCCCCACGATAAGCAAAGAAACATACCCTGACCTTGAGGAGGCCTCCCTGACACCCCCTCCTCCACAGAGTACAGCACACACACCATTAGGATGGCTACATTAGGGATGGAAAATTGGATAGGATTGGGCCCTGAATCCGTTGATTAAATCCATGAAACCCGAAAGTCCTGGCTGTTTCAATGATGACCAAGTCAATATGACATAATATTCCTTGTTTACATACATGTAAGTGGGGATGTTCTTGAGATGGAGGGGGCATGAGAGACTGGCAGTGAGCAGTGAATGAGGGAGCTGACCTACCACTGGGCATGCTCCATTCAGGCCTTTGCTAATAACCCCTCACACCTCACAGGCTAAAAACTGATTGGAATTGGGAGCATTTGTAAATTCCTTTCTCACAGAGTTTTGGGTGGAGCATCCAGAAATATAGGCTGCTACATGATCCCGTTTCCCATAATTTTACACTTCCGTCACAAAAGATTGAGCCACAGTGAGATATTGGCCTTGTTCAGAAGGATGTCTATCACTACAGATTTCTTTTGGCCATGGGAAGCTGGGGGAACCATCAAGGCTTGACTGAGGGGATGGGCAAGGGAGAGTCACGTAAGCCAAATTATGGTTTGTGCCTCGGATTGTGCGGCTCACCTGGCGTGCAGCCCAGCTACACAGTGTGAGGTGTCTTCTCAACAAGACTTTTATAAAATTCTGCAGAAAGTGGGAAGACAGTAACAGAACCCAACATTCATGTAAAGTTGCCCCCTCTTGCTGGCCAAGGGGCTTCCTTTATATACTTTCTGGACATTCTACAGATAACCATATTAGGACATGTCGACAATGTGTGCAGCTTAGGACTGATCAAAAGTGAGCTCTGCCTGCAAAACGGGGCTCACTACAGCCATGGAGGGTCGTGGAGGGGGCTACAAGCCTCCAGGGCCCCCAGGAAGGCTTCACAACCCTCCCAGATACATTCCCATGCCCCTGAGTCCCCGCAGCACCACGATTCGCTGCAGCATCATTGAGCCACCCATTCCCGGACCACTCCCCTTAAGGGGGATTGGCCCTTTTCCACATTCAATGATGGGTCACAACCCACCACTTTGAATAGCACTGCTCTAGCAGTCTGTAAGATGCATTGCAGTTCATTGTGTACTTTTATCTTCTCATTGCTTTACCCCTAAGGTCTAAGGTTTGCATCAGTCCAGAAAACATGTTCCACCGAGCAACTAAATCATTGGCAAAACAACTGGACCCAGATGGATCTTTAATCCCAATACGCTGCCCTGTCGACGAAAAGCGTTTCAGGCCTCTGTGCTTGGTTCAAAGGAAAAGAAAGAATCCATGGTGGCAGAGCAACCCTTACCGTAAAACTGAATACAGGCTGCACGACATACTGTTATCGGGAGACCAAACTGCAAGACTAGGTAATTTTCTACTCTCCTTCACATACTATTTACAGGTCTGTGTGCATACCGTGGTTTTACAGGAGCATGGAAAAAGAGAAGCACTGGACGTTTCAGCTTTCTTAAAACTACAGTAGCTATTGTAGAAGTAGTAGGTTCCAAATATTAAGTGGCAGTTTGATGGGGGCAGCAAAAAGTACCCCAACCATCAGCTCCCCAACTATCACCCACATTCCTTACTAGATTCTTGGTAGCAACAATACGAGGCCAGTCCCCACCCTACCACTCTTTTCAAGCAGCAGGAGTAGGGCTGGCCAGATAGGATGTGATGGAGCAGGAGTTGGTGGCAGAACCACTGCCACCATCCCTCTAGACCAGCAATGAGTCAAAATGATTCAAAAATTTATGCGAGTCGTGATGGCACACACTATGACTCGCGAGTTGAGTTGCGGGGTGACTGATTCATGACTTGACTTGTGACTTGGGCTCAGTGAGTGGAGCACATTCAATGTGCCACAGTGCACTGGTTGAAAGTGGTTGCTCACTGGTTGCACTGGTTGCTCAGAGCAACAATATATGTACATGTTGTTATCTGACTCCAATCCCATGATTACACATATAATAGTGTTGCCAAATTTTTTACGGCTGCTATGGGTATTAGGAAAAGGTCCCTAAAAGTAGATGAGCCTCAGTAGTTAGAGTATATTTCTATATATTTATATATTCTGATGTTTATTTTCTCTGATGTTTTATTTACATTTGATGTTTTTACTTCTGGCTGGTCTTTTGACCATAATAAAGTTTATATATCTATCTATCACTGGTTGAAAATCGCTCCTGCAGTCAGTAAGATTAGGGGAAGGCACACAAATTGGAGCAAAGTGTGACATACAAAGTGCACCAAATGAAATGGCACAGAGCAAAAGGGCCTATATCAGGGATGGGGAACTTTTGCCTGCAGGGAGAGTGGCATTTGACCAGGTTCCAGGAAAGTTTGGGCTGGGCCTGGGTCTGAAATCTCAGAAAACAAAGATTAACAGAACCTTCAGTGGCTGGCAGTGGGACTTCAGTTACCTCTCACAACTTTATACCATGAGCCAAATTTGCACAACTCTGGCAAGTACCTGACCAGTGCATCTGTGTGACATGTGTCCAGGTCAGTGCCAATAATATGTGTTGGCACCAGCAACAAATGTGATTTTTGATTCTGCAGTTACAAAAAAGCATAATGTATGCTGAGCAACACATTCAACCTACTCTGACACACGATTGTTTTCGACATGTTTCTTTTTTCTATTCCCCATTACTTTCTTTTTCATAATAAACCTTGTGTAAGAGTATGTACATTGCTGCCCTGTTCTTACAGGCTGTCTTCTCTCATTGCTTTTGGCATTTTATGGCTTCTTGTGAAGAAATGGTCTGCACCTCAAACTACACTTCTCTTAAACCTCCTTTCACTACCATAGATTTGCTCCACTTTTTTCCACAGATGTCCAAGATTCCGTCCCAGTCACTGTTGTGGACAAGGTAGATGGAACAATGCAGGGAAACATTAGTGGGCTTGTTGATCTAGCAACGATAACCCTGATGGGCTTATCCAACACAACCCAATCAAGGTCCGTGACGGTGAAGAAGATATCCATCTCCTCCAGCGAGCTTCATTGTATAACAAAAGAGAAGTAAGGCAATATCCCGCATCATATACTGTATGCAGCTAAAGATATCTGAAACATCTCTCATCACCACTTTCATTTACATTTGTTCTGCTTCTGAGTTCCAGGATAGCAGGGTTGCAGCCCAATCCTATGGAGCCAGGCCCTGTAGGAGCAATGGTGCCAAAATGACTGCCACCGCATCCTATGGGTGCCACGGCAGCCATAGGAGACACCTTGGGAGAAGGGGACAATTGTCCTCTTCCTCCAGTAAGGACACTGGCCCGCCAATGGGCTTCCTCAAGTCTGCACCAGCTATTTTGACAGTGCATACAGTGCTTGAAGGCCTCTGTGTAAGGCCATGCAACCTGACATGGAGGATAGGATCCGGCAGTGGAGGTCATCGCCAGCCCCCCTCACTCTGCCCCTCTCCTGCTCAGCAGGCGCAGATCTGAGCAGAGGCAGATCTAAGGGAGGGCAAAGCTCTAAGTTTTGCAAGAAGGCTTACCTTGCAGTGGAAATCACTCCTCTCCTGCACCGTTCTAGCCAGTCCTCACAGGGAACAGCAACATCTTGGCGTTGCTTACTGGCTACAGCAGCAAGGGAGAGGAGGGATTTACATGACAGGGTAAGGCTTCTTGCAACACTTAGAGCTTTGCTCTCCCTGTAGATCCGCCTCTGGATCTGAGCAGCCCCGTACGGCTGGCCTGAGTTTACCTGGTGGCAAGGGGGAAACCTCCCCTTGCCCTGGCCTTAGGATGCAGCCCTGCTACACCGGTCTTACTACTCCAGCACTGCTTAGGATTGAGCTGTCAGAGTCAGAGAGGTCAGCACACAGACTTTGCTGGCCTAACTCCAGGTTAAGATTGTACTCTTAAGGCTGTGGCAGCGACAGTTTAGAGAGTTTTGTAGCACCTTAAAGACAAACGCACTTACTTCAGCAGAAATGGTCATGGAGTAGGAGCCACGTCCTCAGATACATGAATTGGAAGGTTAGCTATTGTTGCTGTCCAATTCTAAAAGCAGGAGCCTTTTAGCTACCTTAATCCCAAACTTACTCCGAACATATGATAAGGGGAGGCAGAAATTACCAGGCTGTACATTGTGAAGGCGATCTCCAGTGAAACTCAATTTCATTTTGTGTACTTTATGTGTATCTGCTCTCTTCTAAATCAGGAAAGTCGACATGTGCCACGGGTTCATTAAACAATCAAAGAAGTTCAAAAGGGACCTGTATGTTATCACCGAGGCAATCGAGACTGTGGAAGAGACTCAGTTTGAGGAATCCAGCAAGACAGAAGGAAGCATCTTTTCTGAAATCTACATAAAAGTGAAACTAAACGTGAGATTTCTGTTTTGATGAGGCAGGATATAGGAGCAAAGAGAATCTTCTTTCACTCATTGTTTGTTCCATATCATTAATCTAATTTTTTCCATTTATATTCTAGAGTGCCAGAGACAGCAAGAAAGCCATCATCATACCAAAGGACTGTATCCTGGCATTCAGAGCCAAGCAACTACAAATTAAAGAGGGTTCCTTAGGTATGATACTATGGCAGTTCATTTCAAGCCTACATCCAACCCACTAAGATTAGCTACCATGATGCATTGAGGCTTCACTAGGGCCCTCTTCCACCCACTCCACAGCCCTTTCCAGATAGTATGAAGTCTGGGAGATTCTCCTTGGTGTCATACCTATGGGCGTACCAGGAAGCCCCTCCCTCATCACTGATGTCCTCTATAGCCTGAGTGAGGGTAATGCTAGAGCGCAGTGTTCTTCAGCCTTGGGGTTGGGACTCCAATGGGGTCACAAAGCCGTAGTTATGGGGTTGCAGCAACTTACAGGTTGCCAAAGGTTGAAGACCACTGGACTAGAGCATCATCAGATAAAGGGGAAGGCATCTGGCGTGCCCCTTCAGGTACCAAGGTATTGTGTTCCAGTTCTGCTCAGGTTCTTGGCAACTGTGCTAAAATAGCGTTCCCTAGTTCCAGGCTTAAGAAAATAAGAACATACAAGCCCCACTGAATCAGGCCGAAGGCCCATCTAGTCCAGCTTCCTGTACCTCACAGTGGCCCACCAGATGCCTCAGGCTTCATGGTAACTTTTTCTCGCTCTAATGAGAATATTTGGTTACAGTTAACAGTTCTAAGAAGGTGTAATGGGGTGGGGAGTGGGCAGATGGGGTCACGGGAAGGGGGCAAGATAAACAGTGGGTTTCTAGTCTGTTTTATTTAATTATTGGGGTTGTGGCACAAAAAGGTTGAAGGCCACTGCTAAGAGTTCATCTGCACCAAGTGTTTGTTGCTGCAGACAAACACAGAGGCATTCTCAGCAGGGGGGGAGCAAAGCGCTAAGTTTTTCAGGCGTCTGAAGCACCCTGTAAAATGGCCCCTCCCCCTCCCCTACAGAGCCATTCATAGCTATAAGAGCAAAGTGGAGGCATTTCCTGTGCTTTGCTCTTTCAGCTGTGAATGGCTCTGAAGGCATTTTCCCCAGCTTTACACTGGGGAAAAACGTACCCCTCTGGGAATGCCACTTGACAAACAATCTGCCTGGAAAAGGCAAGGGCAGAGCTTTGGAACATTTACCAAGGGTGAGGCTGTTGGAAAAAGGGGGTTGTGGGTGCAGATTAAGCAGAGCCATGTAGCAGAAGATCCCCTTTGCAATTGCCTCCCCCACCAACCAAAGAAAATGCAGATATCTCTGATGGTAGTGCAGGTTCTGGTCTTGGGAACAAGGAATAGTAGAGCTGCTCCCTTTGCACAAGTGTGTATGTGAGCTCATAGTTTAGTGGATGCCATGTGGCCAGCAGGGCTCTTAGAGGGAGCTGCTGCATGTTGCAAGGTCAAGAGATGGGGGAGAAGGAAGCAAGGTAGGGACATACCACCACAGGTCCAAGAGGAAGAGTCTGTCTGAGTCCTGTCTGAGACAGGAAGCCTCTGGGTCATCTGCCTCCTGCACAATGCACTGCCCCCTAGTGACTTGCAGATGACATTGTACCTACTTTCCAACAGGAGCTGGGGCACTAACATGAAACCAGAGGGACTCTCCCCAGTTACATAACGTCTGTAAAAGACTTCTGTGATCACATGATCAAGTCTAGCATCTGGTTGACAACAGCTGGAAACAGAATGCTGGACTAGATCTCCACTGTCTTGACCTGAGACAGCAGAGCTGTGCTGGTGTTCCTTAGGACAGATGCAGCAGGTACAGATGTAGCAGGGTGGAACACCTTGGGCTCCAAATTCTATGCACAGTGTTGTGGGAGTAAGCCCCACTGAACACAGTGGGACTGTCTTCTGAGTTGCTGTGTATAGGGTGATATAAACAGCAGCACCCACAGAACATTCACACACCCCTTTTCTTTCCAAAGGGAAGAGGATTAAATCATTGGCTGTCTTCTCCCCACTCCAGATTCCAACCAGATTCACAGAGCAAAACATCAAGCAAAACCACTTTTGCTGCTCTCCCCCCCTCCACCCAAGACAGTTGACCTTTAAAGATGAAAACAAGGACAGGAGGAGCTGTGGTGAAGGAGGGTGCCACGGGGAGAACCTAGGGCACCATCTCACATATGGGACACCATGCAAGTTTGCCAACCCTATGTTCAAAATCTCTTGTGGAAGAGGTACTTGGATGTTGTATGGTTATTTTGCTTCTTGGGTATTCCGTAGCAAAATACTCATAGATTCAGAAAAGCCACGGGGGCTTTGCTTCCAAGCGTGCATGACATCTGTGGAAAACGCCTATTGCCAAGTAGATTTTGGCATGCTTGGCCTGGGCCTCAGGCTCTACAGGACCAGGGAGAGATTCCAAGGAAGGTTGGTGCTGATGCAACAGTGTCCACGGCTTGACTGAAGCCTCTCATGCCTCAGGGAAATTGTCATCATCATAACTCCCAATTCTCTTGAGAGAGGCATTTGAGAGTGATGGTGCATTTCAAACTCCAGGTTAGTGGCTTCAGGGGCTGCATGATCTTCTGGGGCAGATGACCCTGGTTCAAGGATCAGAATCAAAAGGAGTTGTTAACCAAAGGCTCTGAAAGGCAGGCATGCTAGGACTTCTGAAGTCCTCAGCCAGTGCCCTATCTAGCCTTCCCTTGACACATAGATCTCCAATCCAGAGCCTGCGGACCAGCTGTGTGTAACTAGTGGATATGGGGCTTACCCTCCTGGGTTATATTAGAGCCCACTCTTAGGCATGTCTACTCAGAGGTAAGTCCCATTACAGTAAATGGAGCTTACTCCCAGATACGTGTGGATAGGATTGCAGCCTCACTGTGATGAAAACATGCTGAATTTTCTTTGAGTAATGCCCCTAGTGTCGTTTCCACTACCTCCAAGTAGACATGCCTCGGATTGGGCTCTAATATAACCCAAGAGAGTTAAGTGGTTTAACTATTCAAACCCTCTTCAAAGGGTTTTAATTCTCATTCACAAATGTGAAGAGTTACAGAAGAAACTACCACACTCATCTCTTTCGTGTAAAATATTACTTTTCTCTGTTCTTTGCAGAAATTTCAGACTACTCAAGTAACAAAACAGAAACCTTTGGTGAGTACATTATCTTCATCTGACTTGTTTTTAATGAATGCTCAGTGATAGTTTGGTAGTTTGAGGATAGTTTGATGCAGACATGTCATGTAGCGGGTACACGGGGATACATGAGTACCCGTTCCTAGGATTAGGGCTGGCCCCGCCCATTTGCCTGCCCACTTGTCGACTCCATCGGCGCTCCACTCCGCCTCCTGCAACGTTTGAATTGCCTGCATGTTTGAGTTGCCTGCATGTTCTCAGAGCCAGGCAGGCAGGCAGCGGAGCGAGGGAAACCAACGGCGGCAGCAGCGTGAGCAGGTAGGCTGCCTGGGGCTCCTTCCCAAGGAGGCGTGGTGGTTCCTGGGGGGGATCAGTAGCCCGCACGGCAGCCCCGGGGAAGGCCCAGGACTCCCGGGCCGCCACACGGCCTACTGAGGAGGCGCGGCGGTTCCTAGGGGCAGTTCCTGGGTTCCGGTTATGACCTCACTTCCGGTGGGCGGGCCCTGACACAAGTGCCAATCAAAAGTGAGTACCTCTTGCTAAATCATTTAGATGCCATTACTGGTTTGATGAACATTCAGTGACTCAGTTCAGGTTCAATTGAGAGCACTGTCAACTATGCTCAAAACATAAATCTCTGGCTTGGGGTAGTCTTTAAAAACAAAATGACCTTCTGTTGATTTTTGATATGTTTCAGCTTGCACCAGAGAAAGACTGCTTGTGGTGATTCACGGGAGCTTATTGGCTCAACCCCAAGTAATCACCAACAATTCCTGCCCCCACCCTGCCAGTGTTGCATTTCCAATTTAAAGTATCTGTGAATTTTAGTAGCTGGTCGTGATAAATGTAAAGATTAATTCAGATGTTTAAAAAATGTTCATTAGATATTTGAGTTAGAGCGAAGGAGACTTGCCTACTCCTGCTGCTCCCACGCAGGTCAGGATTGGGCTGTTATTTGTATACAAGCTTTCAGGCTAAGACCTCCTCAAAGCAGTTTACGTAACTTCCAAAGAAAATAATAGATCTTCTGGTTGCAGCTGTTGGTTCTTAAAACTGCAACAAATAGAAATCAAAGCATTTGAAAACACTTGCCGCAAATAGAAATCACGGCATTTGAAACTGAGGACGTTGAGCAAAAGGTAGGAGGGTAAGCCCCAGGCTTGCAGGGTAAGACACCATGATGGGGCTTCTTGGATCTGGGCCAGCAAAATTGCCGGCACAAATCTAAGCAGTTTGGACTGGGGCTGACCAAGCCACGTTCAGATCCTGCCTCCACCCACTCCCGGACTGGCTCACCCTCCCCATGCCACATGCCCCATTCCGACTTAAGTAGCTGCTCTTTTCCAGCCACGCACAGCCTACCATGGTCCTTCCAGCTACACCCCCCCGCCCTCTCCATCCTACACCCCCCCCGCCCTCTCCATCCTAGTGGTTCGTGGTGCGAAGCTTGCCTGGCCAAGTGTTCCTTCCACTCAATCAGGCCCACATAGTAGCTCCAGAAGTGTTGACAGCAGCTACAGAGCTCGTTGCGCAGGACCACTTCCATCTGCTAGCAGCATTATTTGCGGATCAACACTTCAGCCCAGTAAGTCCACACCCAGACATAACCCCCTATATCCAATAGGATTGGGCTCTGATTCAGAGTGCAATCCTTAGCTGGTGTTAGATTTTTATATTTACAATAAATACTATCAATTAAGCTAGACTAAACCATCCAGAAATATTAACATTAGGCAGCTTACAAACTTCCATACACCTGAACGTTAAGTGTTACATTAGGAATATATTTTATTGTATGTTGAAGTCTAGGTAAGAAACTTGTCACAGCACTTCAAACGTTCACATGGGCTGGGGAGGGAAAAGAAACACCTTGCAATATTTTCACTCTCAACACTTCATGTTTCTCTCCCCCCCCCCTTATTCTTCTTTCAGAGGAATCTGACATGCAGACCGATGATGCAGGTAAAAAGTTTTTTTTTTTCCCCCCTCCTTCCCTGCTTCACATCAGAGTTTTGCTTCACCTGCTTAATATCTCAGAACATCCGAATTGATGTCTTGGCTTCTTAGGGCCAAATTGTACTTACCAGAAACAATTTACATGGCCCTTTTGGATTTTTTTTTCTAAATAGCACACTGAAGGGGACCCCAAACCACATGAAGCCATGGTGGTGGTAGGAAGACTTTAGCAAAACCCAATGGAAAGGTTTTTTTCAATAAAAATGATGTGCAGGAAGGGAGTCTGAATCAAAGTGAAAATCACAGTGGGATCTAAACATCTATGGGATCAATCACACTATGCGATTGAAGTGACACTGGATTTGGCCCTTATGCTGGAAACAAGCAGAGACCATGTCAGCACTGCTGAAACTGCATTCACAAGGCACTGATGTTGTTGGTGTAGGCAGTTTCTATTCAGTGATTGAACTTCCTTTTGTTCTAGCAAGGGTACTTTCAGGAAACAAAGAGAATTCCATCCTACAAGCTTTGTGACTGGGGATTACTTAAAGGGGAGACAGTGGTCCAGCACACCTGAGTTGTGGTCCAGCAATGGCTCGCACTTGAGTAGTTTTATGCTATGGTGGCCTTTATGGGCACAATCCAAAGGTGATCATGGGCAACTCTAGTCAGTGGCACTGTGGGAAGAAAGCTTTAATACTTTCCCTCCAGACCACTGACTTGATCCAAATCTCCGCCGTCTGAAACAAATAGTCCCACAGAAAAAAATTACTTACAGTATTTTGAAAATCATACATACAAGACTTGAGTCACACTCAAGTCCTTGACTTGCGTGACTCAAGTTTACACGAGTCAACAAAAAACTTGTGGTTTTTGCTATTCGACTTGAGTCCTGAGTCTTGAGTTCCCACCCCTGGCATTCTGCCTGCACACTTTGTTATATCTCCTCAAGCAGAAGATCTAGGCAGGACTACTCATGAGGCCAACTGTAGCAGTCAGCAGACTGACGGGGGCAGCCACTTCTCTCCACATGCTTGCCTCCAATGAACCTCCTCCCCATACTCCCTGGATTGGAAAAGGAAGAGGGGAGCAAAACTGAAGTGTTGAAAGAGGACAGTGGAGAGAGGCTAGAGTGTTGAAGCAGCAGAGTCTGGCACATCACAGATGAAGGGACACAGCACCTTGGTACACCACCTCAGGCGCCAGAAGCTCTTGGATCAGGCTAGTCCGTGGCACTAGAGACTTATTAAAGTGAAAGCCCTAAGCAGTAAATACGGGAAGGGTACTGGAACATCCCCAAGGAGGATGGTTTGTGGAACATCCACACTCCTGCCCTGAACAGACCCTGACTTTTTAAATGGTTCTCTTCAATCTACAGTGCTAGTGGTCTCTGGATACCAAAGGGAAAACCTACAGGAGGAAGTTAAAGAGAAGTGCAAGGACCTCTCTTGTTTGTCTGCAGAGCTGTGCAGCATGTTTTTACATGACTTTGTAGCTATCATGCAGCAGAATGACCTCTTGCATGAACTGGAGTCCCAGGTAAAGATTGTTTTGTGTTGGGGGCACACTCACCACTTCCTCGTGGGTTTTACATCTTTTAGCGCGCAATCCTAACCTGGAGTTAGGCCAGCAAAGTTTGGCCGGCACCAGGGACACCGTAAAGTATGTTTGGACCACTCTCAGAGACAGAGGCCAGCACACAGATGTGCGCCATCTCCCCTGACTCCGAGAGTGGTCCAAATGCGCTTTACTGTGTTCCCTTGTGCCAGCCAAACTTAGCTGGCCTAACCACACTGGCCTAACTCCAAGTTAGGATTGCACTGTTCAACATAGGTGGCTAGCATGGCATCCGTGGATTGGAATATATATGGATGCTGAGCCTGTGGCTAGAGGGCCTCAGAGGATCTCCTGGATACCATAGGAAGTGCGTGCCTTCCAGTTGCATCAGGGATGTCTTCTGAGGTGCTGGGAGGCTGCATGTGACCTCCCCACATCTCTCAGAAGGCCTCCCAAATGCTGGTTTGCCAGCAAACTGGAAGTGCTTTTCAGAAGCATCCAGGAGGCCTTCTGTGGAGCAGGATGGATGTGTACAGCCTCCCTGAGTGAGTCCCAGAAGGCCTCTTGGACACTTCTAAAAAGCACTTTCAGTTTTGTCATTCCTGTGAAAGACAGACCTCAGGAAGGTAAAACTTACACACGAGGACCAGGCTACAGCCTGTCTCTTAACCCCTCTTGCAGGTCTGTCTGGAGTACAAACCCAATTGTGTAGCGTCCTGGATTTAGCCAGCACCTGGGTTAATTTTCCCCAAGAATACCAATGTACTCCAATCGATTCAACAAACCAAAACATTTATTAAAAAGGAATAGAATCAAAACTTGGCTACAAGGAAATTATAGGAAAATACAGTATAGCAATAAAAACAACAAAGACTAACTTAAGCTAGTTTACACTTTAACACAGGCTGTCCTTAAGATACTTCCCAAAGCTGGATGGTCTTCAATTGCGCGCATCAGCATGATTTCTCCTAACTCCCAGGCAGCATGGTGAAACAGTCTCAACCAGAAACTGAATACCAACTAGAAAACAGGCTGCTTATTATAACCCAAACTATCCTCCCAGGTTCTCCCAATTACTGTTCCTGGCTAGTATCAAGATGGACTCATCAGAGGATTTACAGCAGCTGTTTGGCATTTTTAGGGCGGCCATCTGGCCGCTGGCTACACCTCCGGCCTTGAGGATCCCTCCCTTCCTTTCTCACCCTGATAACACCAACAATCCTGGCGCCAATTAATTTATGAGCGCCACTTTCCCACAGTCCAAAAGCTTGCCCAGAAAGATGGAGTCAGGCCTGCAACCTGATTTCCCAGAATCCTTCACAATTCCCCCCCTCCAGATTTAATTATCCTTGGGGGTACTGGAACAGACCAGTGATGTCATCCGGGCGTGCCAGGAACCGGAACGCCCGGATGATTGACAGCCCTCTGCCCCTATGGCGGAGGGCTGCCACGCCTCCCTGCACCTCAGAGCGCCCGAATCGCTCCATTTCAGAGTGATTTGGGATGCCAGGGAGGGAGGGTGGGCCCAGCAGCAGCTTGCCCATCCTCCGGAGAGGCAGCGCGGCCCGGGCCCATCCGCAGAACTGGTGGAACAGCGTACCGGGCTGTTCCGCCAGGATGATGCCACTGGAACAGACCCCCTGCAGAGATCAAGGGCCCAGGGTATTATCATCATCTTCTCCATTCCATAATCTGCTCTCACAGCAGACACAAGACAAAGCCTTCATCATTTGGGGCTCTTCAGTCTAGAAAAAAAAGTGCCTGAGGGGAAACACAATTGAGACATATAAAATGATGCATGGACTTCATAGAGTGGATAGGGGGATGTTCTTTTCCCTTTCCACAACCCGAGGACCAGGGGACGTCTGGTGACAGGAGAGTTAGACCAGACAAAAGAACGTATTTCTTTACCCAGTGTGTAATTAATCTGTGGAACTCCATACAACAGGATGTGGTGACGGCACCTGGCCTAGATGCTTTTAAAAGGGGATTTATGGAGGACATGTCCATCACAGGTTACAAGCCATGAGACGTAGTTTTGAATGAATGAATGAATGAATGAATGAATGAATGGACCTTTATTGGCATAGTTTTTCTCTGAATGCCAGGTGCAAGAGAATGATAACAGGATACGGGCATCTTGTCAGTAGCGTAGCTACCTATGGGATGGGGCCTCTGGGTGCCACTCTCAGGGAGGGTTTCACCACTAGAGACCCAAATGGTTAAAATCAAGGTTTTAAGGAATAATACCATCATGTTATATACCATTCAATGTGGAATTTTATGAGGAATTTCATGGAAAAAACAAGGGTGTACTATACGTATTCTTTCAGAAGTTATGGCCCAAAAACAAAAAAACACACACCCCAACTTCTTATGTAAAAATCACAGTTTGTTAAACCTGCCATTTTTAGGAATAATACCATCATGTTGATGTGGAATTTCATGAGAAAAAGCCAGAGCGTAATATCGTCACAGCGCAATCCTATAGTGTGCTGGCTGAGCGCAGGTGCTACTGCGTGCACCAGTCCAGCATCATAGCGGCGCCGCGGACACACTTTATGGCATGTTTTCGACAGCGTTTGGCTGGTGCAAGAGCGCAGCGCCAGTGCGAAGGGGGTATAGGATTGCGCTCTCATTCTGTCAGGCATTATGGCAAAAAAACAACCAAAAAGGAAAAACAAAAATACAACTGTCTTTATGTATGAAACATTATGTATGATGGCTACATTGAACCTCCAGATGCAGGTTCTAAGATGCAGGTTCTCAGACGAGTACTAAGTGCAGGGGAGCAATAGCAGGGGAGGGTACAGACGTTGATTCATTGCTTCTGGGGAAATATTACCTGCATTGGTTTTCTGGCCATGATTATCATGCCATGACTAGTACTCTCAGCCTCACCTACCTCACAGCGTTGTCATGAGAACAAAAGGAGGAAAGGAAGCCCCAGCTCCTTGGACGAAGGGTGTATAAGCAGAGGCAGATCTAAGGGAGGGCAAAGCTCTAAGTTTTGCAAGAAGCCTTACCTTGCAGTGGAAATCACTCC
>JAJKFI010000047.1:8769250-8799914 GCA_029204185.1 Lerista edwardsae
TATCTATCTATCTATCTATCTATCTATCTATCTATCTATCTATCTATCTATCTATCATTTCTGGCAAAAAATGAGACCTTGTTGGGGAAATAGGGTGGATCCATAATCCAAGTCTCTGTTCTGAAGACATCTCCTTTCTACTGAGTGGATCTGCAGATCAAGCACAGTACTCTTGATATATGGACAGCAGGATATACCTATTTTCCTGTGCAAGGGATTCTCACCACCAGAGGCACAACACCAGAAACTTTGGTTTGGAAACTATCACAGTCTGCGACTGACAGAAAGCAGGCAGGGATCAGCAGTTCTTTCTCTAACTCATCTGAATATGCTCTTCAGTGTTT
This sequence comes from Lerista edwardsae, assembly GCA_029204185.1. Classification (NCBI taxonomy): domain Eukaryota; kingdom Metazoa; phylum Chordata; class Lepidosauria; order Squamata; family Scincidae; genus Lerista; species Lerista edwardsae. The sequence continues at coordinate 8,769,595 of JAJKFI010000047.1, forward strand.
GGAGGCATGATGCATCCCTGCATGCTATAGTATCTCTGCCCTTTTTCTGAAAGGGAGTTGCAGTCCTGATTGGAAAGACTGTCACTCAGGACCAGTCCAAGGCCTCTGATGCTGCCATCCCTTTCCCAACTGCATCTGCCGCTTCCTCCCCTGGATTAGAAAAGGAAGAAGGAAACAGAGCAGGAGAGAAGGGTGGCGGATGGGCATCTCTGACCAGGAAGTGAAGAGGATCTGTGGAGATGGGGAGACAGCAGTGGCATAGCTACCTATGGGGTGGGGGTGCCCCAGGTGCCATCTTCAGGGGGGTGTCACCACTGAACCCCATTCTGAAAATCGCGAGTTAATGGAATAATATGGTCATGCTGTATACTCTTTAGATGCGGAATTCCACCCAGAATTCAATAAAAAAACAGGAGTGTAATATCTCTATTCTATCAAATGTTATGGCCAAAAAATCAAAAAATCAAAAATAAAACTTTTTGAACAAATTGCGATTTTCAAAATCGCGGTTTTAAGGAATAATACCATCATGCTGTATACTGTTGGATGCATAATTTCACCAGGAATTCAATGAAAACCCCCAGAGTGTAATACCTTAATGCTAGCAAAAGTTATGGCCAAAAAAACCACCCCAAAATACACATTTCTTATGCAGGGATGCCAACCACACAGCCTGTGGGCCTGCATGATGAATCCACAACTGAGGCCCACAGAACCTTGTCATCTCCCCACCCCCTGTTGCTTCTCTTGTCTCGTCTCCTGACCTCTTGCAGCAAACAAGCAACTCCAGCATAATTAGTCATCTGAGCCTGCAGGGGGTGCTGAAAGTGGGAAATGAAGTTTCCACCAGCAAAGGCACAGAGGGAGGCCAGTACAGGAATACTAAGCAAGCAAAACATACTAAGAAACTAGTGTGTGTTGCTCCTAACCCACTCAGGCCTCCTTCCTAGAAGAAGTGGTGCTGCTGAAAGGCAGTTTGTGTGAAAATTGGGCTTTTCATATCTAAAGCATTTCTGGGTAAGAACAAAGTGCTTATTTCTTGTCACTTCCTGCTTAATGAGGTCACTTTCTGCTAATTGATATAACTTCCAAACCTCAGCAGCCACAATGAATGCTAACTGGCCCTTTGTACAAAATGATTTTGACACCCCTGGTCTTATGTAACAAAACGTAGATTTTCTTAAGTCAAAAGATAGTGACACCCTCAGGTCTGTGTGTGTGTGTGTGTGTGTGTGTGTGTGTGTGTGTGTGTGTGTGAGAGAGAGAGAGAGAGAGAGAGAGAGAGAGAGAGAGAGAGAGAGAGAGAGATCACTAATGACCAAAATTGTGGCAATTGTAGTTTTTAGAAATAATAATACACTATATAGCATTCAGTATCTTAAGGCAGAATGTAATGAAAGTGATGTAGGAGCCCCCCCCCCCGGGTGATTCTCTCAGAAACCACCATGCTCCTCCACCTGGCTGCAGGCCACACAGCCCAGCCCAGTTGCAACCACCATGCCTCCTTCACCTGGCTGTGAGCACACAGCCCAGCCAAGATGCCCCGAGCTCCCACTGACCACTTTCAACTCCCTGGCAAAAGCGAGGTTCTGGCAACAGTAAAAGCAGCCAGCAGCAACTCTTGGTGGAAAAACACTTCTTGGCTAAAATCAAACTGTTGTTGTTGTTGTTGTTCAGTCGCTAAGTCGTGTCCGACTCTTCGCGACCCCATGGACCACAGCACGCCAGGCCTCCCTGTCTCCACTAGCTTCCGGAGTTCGCCCAATTTCATGCTCATCGCTTCGGTGACACTATCTAACCATCTCATCCTCTGCCGCCCCATTCTCCCTTGGCCATCCATCTTTCCCAGCATGAGGGTCTTTTCTAAAGAGTCCTCTCTTCTCATGAGGTGGCCAAAGTATTGGAGCTTCAGCTTCGGGATTTGTCCTTCCAGGGAGCAATCAGGCTTGACTTCTTGGAGGATTGACCGACTGGATCTCCTTGCAGTCCAGGGGACTCTCAAGAGTCTTCTCCAACACCATAACTCAAAAGCATCTATTCTTCGGCGCTCTGCCTTTCTTATGGTCCAGCTCTCACAGCCATACATTGCTACTGGGAAAACCATAGCTTTGACTAGGCGAACCTTTATTGGCAGGGTGATGTCTCGGCTTTTTATTAAGTTGTCTAGGTTCATCATAGCTTTCCTCCCAAGAAGTAAACGTCTTCATGGCTGCAGTCACCATCTGCAGTGATCTTGGAGCCCAGAAAAGTAAAGTCTGTCACTGCTTCCATTTCTTCCCCTTCCATTTGCCAGGAAGTGATGGGAGTGGTGGCCATCATCTTCATTTTTTTGATGTTGAGCTTCAAGCCCATTTTGGCACTTTCCTCTTTCACCCTCATCAGAAGCTTCTTTAGGTCTTCCTCACTTTCTGCCATTAGAGTGGTATCGTCTGCATATCTGAGGTTGTTGATATTTCTCCCAGCAATCTTGATTCCAGCTTGTGAATCATCCAGCCCAGCCTTTCTCATGATGTACTCTGCATATAAGTTAAATAAGCAGGGTGACAGTATACAGCCTTGTCGTACTCCTTTCCCAATTTGAAACCAATCAGTTGTTCCATGTCCAGTTCCATGTCCTCCTTAACGCGGCTTTGCACCCCATTGTGGTTATTTTGGCCTATAGATAGTAGTTGTGATTGCTATGTTCATGATGGTCAGATGGAGGACCTGGAAAGGTAAAGGGGTAAGACCCAAATGTGATGGGAACAGGTATGGACCCCATCGAGGGGAGGGCAGTGCTGAGAACACCCTCTCCTTCCCTTAAATGTGTACAAGTCTGACTCCATTTTGGATTTCATCCTAGAAGTTCTGAGCTGCTACCCTGCAAAGAGGTCACAGAGGTGATCCTCAGGAGATAGCACAAGACAATGCAGACCATTAAGAATTGGTGCCAAGGGACATTCGAACATCTCCCTCACTCAGGGTCTTGTAATGCAAATCTGATATCTGACAAAAAGAGCATAGTAAGGACCATTGCAGCCTAATCTGCCCAGGATCTAAAATAACCTGGAAAAGTCTTCTTCGGACTAAGCCAAAAGGTTTCCCCACCAAAGTTTAAAACAGCAACAGAAAAGACTAAAGCATTACAGTAAAACTATACCTGCCTTTATCCATTGTCAATCTTATTACCACCACTGTACTATTCAAATGCAAACTCTCTTCCAGCCACTCCAGAGTAGCTTTTTATCAAGGTGATTGGGTCAAGGTGGGGAGGGGAAGATTCTAACTCTTAAAGTTTGCATCTTTCTGTGTAAGTACTTACCACATTGATAATTGTTATATCAAGCAATCAAATGTGTCAAGCACTTGTGGCTAAGTTTGTCTGGTTTAAATGTCTCCTTTCTGCTTTTGTGTTTAAATGTGCCAATCCTATTGTAATCTTGTCTTAATCTAAATGAACCTATGTTTGCATCTGACTAAGCTTTGTAATCACTCCTCCCTGACCCTTGGTTGGGGTCACACTAAAAGGGAGGGGGAGCAGCAGCAAAGAAGGACCACCAATCAGATGTCTCACATCACCAAAATTGCCAATAGCAGATTGCCAATGTTATTGTTGTTGCCAATTCCACATTTGCATGTTCAACTGTATAACTGACCAAACTGATGTACAAATTGCACAAGTTCTTTTTTTTTTAATTATTTTTATTAATTTTTAAGAAAAGAGTTGGGATAGGGTTACAGAAAACAAAGGAATGGGTTAAACAAAGGTAAACACATTAGGTAAGTACCTTGCAATGCATCATAATGTCTTAAAAATATCATCAATCCAATTAAAAATATCATTTCTAAGGTTATCTATTTCATACTCAATATATCCAAAATCTTCTTTACTTATAAATTATAAAATATCTTAATACTCAACGTTGAACTATGTAATCAGTACTAATCTTTTATTACTTTACCATTCAACATTGCATATCTATCCAATCATAAAACATTTTCCAGTATTGTTTAATCTTAATAATCTTGCCCTCTCTTAATCTTTCTGTTAAAATGTCCATCTCTGCCACTTCATAAATTTTCCCTATTATTTGTTCCATGTTCGGGGTTTCGTCGTCTTTCCATTTCTGTGCAAATAGTAATCTAGCCGCCGTTGTTACATGAATAACAATATGTTTCATATTTATATCTTGAATTTCTGTTAAAATATTTAATAAAAATATTTCTGGTTTGAGTGGAATATTGAAATTTAATATTTCTTGCAGCATTCCTTGTATTCTCTGCCAAAATTTCTTAGCTTTCTGACAAGTCCACCACATGTGGTAATAGCTTCCTTCAGCTGCTCTGCATTTCCAACATTTATTAGAAGTATTCTTATACATTTTTGAAATTTTTTGAGGAGTTATATGCCACCTATAAAACATCTTGTATATATTCTCTTTAAATGATGTTGCCTTGGTCATTTTAATGTTCATTTTCCATACTTTTTCCCAATCTTCCAACAAAATATTATGTCCAACATTTTTAGCCCATTTAATCATTGCTTCTTTTACCATTTAATCATTACTTCATCTTCCATTCTCCTTTTTAGAAGAAATGTATATATTCCTTTTATATATTTTTCTTTTTCTTCTAAAAAATATCTATCAAATTCCGTAATGTCCTGGTATATTCCTATTTTTCGATCTTCTTTCAATCTTGATCTTATTTGATTTTCTGACCACCAATCGAAAAAAATATTTTTCCTCTCTAATTGTTCCTTAGTTAATAAATTATTATCTTTATCTAAAATCTCTGCATATTTTCTATTTTGGTCTTCTCTAAACCATTCTGGTTTTGAACCAATCTCTAATGGTCTGATCCAGTTTGGGATTTTTGTAAATATTTTATATCTTATTTGTTCCCATATCCATAAGAGAGCTCTTCTCAGACAATGTTGTTTAAAGTTGCTATAAAATTTTGCTTTATCATATATTAAAAATGCATGTAAACCAATCTGTAAATCATATGTTTCTAATTTAATTGATCTGGTATCTGTTGGTTGAGCCCATTCTCTTATCCAATTTAATGCTGCTGCTTGATAATATAAGAACCAATCTGGAAGTCCAAATCCTGCTCTTTCTCTTGCCTCTTGTAGTAGTTTTAATCGTATTCTGGGCTTCTTTCCTTGCCAAATAAATTTTGATATTGTTTGATCTATCTCAATAAAAAAGTTTTTCTTTAAAATTATTGGAATCGTCTGAAATAAAAATAATAATTTCGGTAATATATTCATCTTTACTGCAGCAATTCTTCCCATCAATGAGAGTTGTAATTTCTTCCAATTTTCACAGTCTTTTTGTATTTCTTTTAATAACTTATAATAATTTTCTCCCATTAACGTACTATTCTTACTAGTAATTATAATACCCAAGTATTTTACTTTATGTGTCACTTGCAGGTTCCATTTTCTTATTTCTTGCATGTCAGATTCTTTCACATTTTTCAATAATATCTTTGTTTTTTGATAATTAATCTTCATACCAGCTACATCTCCATATTCTTTCAAATCTTCCATTAGATATTCTAGAGATTCTTTTGGATCTTCTAAAATAAAAACTAGATCATCAGCGTATGCCTGTAGCTTAAATTCTTCTGTTTGAATTTTCAGTCCTTTTATTCTTATATCTTCTCTGATTTTCGTATTTAAAATCTCCAAAGATAATATAAATAATAAAGGTGATAAAGGGCAGCCTTGTCTTGTACCTTGTTGGATCTGTATCTCTTGAGTTAAATCTCCATTTAGTTTCAGTCTAGCTGTTTGTTTGGAATAGATTCCGCTAACTACTGTCAAGAAGTGTTGTCCAAAGCTAATCGCTTTTAATTGTTTGATCATAAAGTTCCAGTCAACATTGTCAAATGCTTTCTGTGCATCCAGGAATACTAATCCCAATTTTCTTGTAGAGTGTTTTTCATAATATTCTAAAACATTAATAATTGTTCTCAAATTTTTCCTTAATTGTCTCCTTGGTAGAAAACCTGCTTGATCTTGATGTATTAAAATATTTAAAAAAAATTTCATTCTAGCAGCTAGGATTGTTACAAAAATTTTATAATCTACATTAAGAAGGGATATTGGTCTGTAATTTTTAATATCATTATTTTCTGTTTGAGGCTTGTGTATCAACGTTATTGTTGCTTCACCCCAAGTGTCCGGTAAAACGCCAGTAGACCAAATATCTTCAAACAAATTTCTCAGCGGTTCAATTAATATTTCTTGTAGAGTTTTATAATAAATCGCTGATAAACCATCGGGACCTGGGGCTTTAGTTGAATTCTGTTTGGCTATTGCTTCTTTAATCTCCAGTAATGAAATTTGTGCTTCCATCATCTTTATCTGTTCTTCTGTCAATTTTAATTTATTAGCCTTAGAAATATATTCTTCTTGTTTTTTTTCATCAATCTGTTTCCTCTTATATAGTTGTTTGTAAAAATTTTCTGTTATCTTTTTCATATCTTCTATACCAGTTATCTCTTGACCAATTTCATTTTTTAAATTCATAATTATATTTTTTTGTCTTTCTTTTTTGATTTTATAAGCTAACCATCTTCCTGTTTTATTTGCGTTTTCAAAAAAATCCTGTTCGATTAATTTAAGATTTCTTTCTATTTCCTCTGTCTGTATAACATTGATCTCATGCTGTAATTTTTTAATTCTTAGTCTAATTTTAGTATTCGTCGGGTTATCTTGAGAACTTTTTTCTTCTTCTTTCAATCTTTGGCAAAGTTCTATCATTCTTTTCTGTTGGATTACTCTTTGTTTTCTTGCTTCTCTAATAGACAATCCTCTGAAAAATGCTTTACTAGCATCCCAGACAATTTGTTTTTTTGTTTCTTGTTGGAGATTAATCTTAAAAAACCATTCCATTTCCATTTTTGCGTGGTCAATAAAATTTTGATTATTAAATTGTGAGGAATTCAAACGCCACATCCATCTTCTTGTTTTTTTATTTATAATTAACAGAACTGGATTGTGATCTGCAAATGTATTTGGTAGGATCTCTGATTCAAACTGTCTATCTGTCCATAAAGCTGAGATCCAACACATATCAATTCTCGACCAAGCTTTATGTCTTGCCGAATAAAAGGTAAATTCCCTTTTGCTTGGATATCGTGCCCTCCAAGAATCTATGAGATTAGAGATGGTCCAAGATGGCGGAGATGATAGGAAGCTAATTGCCAGAGCTCCTCCGATTTTAAAGTTTTTATGAGTTTTTTTTAGCTCACAAGTCTTTTAATTGTTTTTTTTTAATTGGTTTTTTAAGCTCTGTTTTGGCTATCTTTATTGGAATGTTTTTCCTTTACTCCCCCTGGAGATTACGGCAAGTAGCGGACTGGACTTAGTGCTGTGCTGCCATGAGATTTGAAACCGACTGTGGAGAAGAGGATTTATTGTTTGGAGAAGAGTCACAGTTTGGAGCAGTTTGGGCAATATTAGAACATCTCCTGAGCTTGTGTCTTTCTGATGTGGCTAAGTACTCGGACTCTTAAAATAAACAGGTGCCTCTTTGCCTCTTCGCCTTAGCAGGTTGGTCGTCCCTTATCAGACGCCATTTCTTCTGAATTGGAGCCAGCTCTGCATTGAAAGAAAACTTATCAGTCTGCAGCGCATAACAACTCGAGAAGTTTTTGGCCATCTGCTAAATGATGTTTTGAAGCGCTTGGAGATAGGTCCACTAATTATATTTGATTATACTACGTTAAGGCTAAACCATTCTGCTTTACTGAACTCGAGGGAGCTTCCCCCCCCCTCTGGATCATCGTTTGTAGTGCTTAATGAGTTGTTCGTGGCGTCGGCTGTTTGCCAAGCTGGGGTCGGCAAAGATCAGGAGTTTCTTTTGAAGCAGATAAGCTGTCTACACATTGGATGAGAAGATACAATTGGTAAAAGGATTGTTTTCTTCCTTACTGTGAATTGAGAATTGAGAATTGCTGTACTTCTCCTTTAAATTGTTCCTCCTCTCATGTTCTACTCCTATTTTGTGGCACTACTCCCTTGATCCTGCATTCAAAATTACTGTATTTAACTAACTTCTCATCCAGTTTTCCATACTCAGGCCTATGATGGTGTTGACAAGGAATCAATATAAAAATCTGGATTTAAAACCTCTATTGTTACAAGATGGAAAGAAAGCATCAAGCAGGAAGCCAGCTAACTCGACGCAGGCGAGAATAACAAACTTTTTCCCCAGAGTATCTCTGGAGGGAAATGCCCCTATGAGTGTGGAGCCTGAGTCGGGGGAACTACTATCTATGATAACTAAGTCCCCATCTAAGTCATTGTTGCCTGAGCTTGACAAAGATGAAGCTACTCTTCCCATGAACTATCATGAAGGCTCCCTACAGGGGGACCTTCAGTCCCATCTAGTTCCGTCAGAAGAACCTCAACATCATGAACAATTGGATTCTAATCCTGAACCCTTGCTTCACCCATCTCCCTCTGACTCCTTTTCCTTGGATTTGTTGGGCACGCAGTCTACTTTGATTGCTCATACTCTTAAACACCTGTTGGAGGACTTATCTTATATCAGATCGGCTATTGGAGATCTGAAGTCACTGCTTGTGGAATTAACAAGAACTGTTAAGCAATCTATTCAGAAGCAAGTCAATAACCTTGATATTGCTTTTACGAATGCTGCCAAGGATGCCAATAAAACTGCCCCTAGACTGATTGCTACTACACAGGCATTGTACCCTTCTATCGCCAGAATAAAAGGTACACCTCCTCGGCAAGTGGTTGATGAAGCTTGTAATCCATCTACAATGGTGCTCTCGATTACTGATCCCAGCTCCAGCTGGGAAATTCCGGCTCTACTGCCTCCTTCACCGACTTGTAGCAGCAGACTAGAAGATGATCCAGACGTCTGTCTACCTTTGAGACCACCAAGCACCCCTCTTGAGAAGTCCAAGTATCCTGATTCTACTTTGATTCTCATGAAGTCCCAGTTAATGTTCAAGAATTTTCCCAACCCAAGGAAAAAGTTATCAGTGACGGGGAAACGACTCTATTTTTTTAGAACGGTGTCCTCTCTGGGGGTGATTCCCCCTCCTTTAGAGGAAATTATTGATGTGGAATTTATTCCTTTCCCTTTTCTATTACGGGTCTTAGAGTGGAATTTGCTAACATACTTTCAGTTCGCAGATTCCTAAAATATAAGACTTGGTTGACAAATGCTAACATAGAGGTATACAGATACTTTTGTAATCCCTTAATTCGTCCGTTATTACCTATTAAGAATGTAGAAATGATAGATCCTGCTACCATTGAATCACCTCATACTTCTGACCCATTATTGGTGAATCAAACTCTGTCTCAACCAGTCCCACTTAAAACTGGAAGTCAGCCCTGTGTGCATTTAATGCAAGCAGAATTAAATCCTAATAAGAACAAAATTAAACCTCCCAAGGATAAACTTGCTAATGTTGACCCTGAAATACACAATGCCCTCTCCGAGGAAGAGGCAAATTTGATCACGGGTTTTTTTCTTTTGCCTGAGGAAGGTCAATTATTCATTAAAGACAGGCTTCATACGTTATCCAGGTTATTAAATTTGGATTTACCCAAGATTGAGAAGGAAAATGTCACATCTTATAGGAGTGATTTCCCCACTCCTTTATCTCCTTCTTGTGCTGTGGATAGAGGCTCTCATGATGGCTCCTTACTTACAGTGGATGCCCCAACACAACCTGTTCCTCTCCCAAATTATAACTCTATAAACCCTGATTCCAAAGGTGACAATTTGACCCTTAACGTAGAGTCCGCTTTGTTACCCTCTTCTTCCTCCTTACCTGTTATTTCTGTTAAATCCCCCCTCCAAAAATTAGATGAAATTACCATGAGGGCATCTTCTTTAGTCAATAACAGAATTTCCCTTGGGGCAATTAATCAGTCATTCAATACCAATATTCCTTGTCGGTTAACCAACTCGGACCTTTCTTGTTGACTATCTGTACCCTCTCAGGCTCCTTTAAATCAAACATCTTCTCTTAAGCTAATTTCTTGGAATATAGCGGGTTGGGAAAAAAAGAAAACAGATCATGATTTCATCAATTATTTATCGTCTTTTGACATTATTCTTCTTCAAGAAACCTGGTCTCTAACTTCTTTATATATACCTGGATTCACTTCTCATCACCTCCCAGCTTTCAAATTGAAACAAATGGGTCGCCCTTGTGCTGGCCTTTGTTGTCTGATTAATTCTTCCTCCTGGTATTCTTTAACTCCCCTTGTTTCCCAATCTAGATTTTTTCAAGCTTTTTTGCTTTTGTGTAAAGACCTTAAGATATTAGTTCTTAATATATATATCCCACCCTCCTATTCAGATACTCCCACACCTTGGGACGAGGTGAAGTCTTTCACAATTGAATACTTGATGACCAAACCCCCTGTTTCCCTTCTTTTATTGGGCGATTTTAATGCTAGATTGGGACCTAACAACTTAGCCCTGGCTCAACATATGAATTGGGATTCAGAAGAGCTGATCCCCCCTGAGTTTCAAGGTTTAAGATTCTCACAAGATCCCGCATTCAATAATTATACTTCACACCTAACCTGATAGATCTTTGTCTTGAATTCAATCTACATATACTTAATGGCTCTATTGCTAGTGATATCCCAGGTAGACTAACTCATTTTTCCTCTAGGGGAACTAGTGTTTTAGATTATGCACTTACCACCTCAGACCTTCTGTCCCTTTTCTCAGACTTTACTATCGACCCTCGATCTGATAGTGACCATCTGCCTATTCTTCTTGTTCTAACTCTTCCTTCTTGTAATACATTGTCTACATATTCCCGCCCACAATTTGCACCTCGCCTTAAATGGTCCCCCAAGATTGAGGAAGCTTTCAACATTTGGTCTAGAAAGAGTGAATCTATAAATCTAAATCGGAAGTTGACTGAGGCCATCTTGCCCTCTACTGCTATTGTTATCTATGAGTCTCTCTCCAAATCGCTAGTCCAGTCTCTTAGAGCGTCTCTTTCCACAAATTCTTATAAACAAGCTCCTTCCTGGTTTGATACAGAATGCTGGATCGCCAAGAAGTGTGTTAGACAGTTCTTTTTCTTAGTTCGCCATGACCCCTCTCCGGCCCTTCTAAAATTATATTTCCAGATCAGGAAGTCATGTCAAACCCTTTTAGAAGAAAAGAAGCATTTATTTGCTCAACGCAACTGGCAATTACTTTATGAAGCGATTCATTCCAATAATTATAAACTTTTTTGGTCACTTGTTTCTCGCACAAATTCCCCCCCCAGTTTGTAATGTCCCCTCTACCATCTCTGCTTCTACCTGGGTTACTCATTTTTCCAGAATTTTTTCAGCACCAGTCATATACAAAGTTTCTACTCCGTGTCTAACTGACTCTCCGGAATGGCCACCAGTCACTCCTGATGAAGTCATAGAGCTTATTAGTACTTTGAAACCTGGGAAAGCTTCTGGTCCTGACGAAATTTTAGCTGAAATTCTTACTAGTAACCCTTCTTGGTGGTCGAACCCCTTATCTAACCTATTTACTCTAATTAATCAATCAGGTTTGTTCCCCGACTCTTGGCTTTCTTCAACAATTGTACCCATCTTTAAAAAGGGTGACCCTGCTCTTCCAGACAACTATAGGCCAATAAGCCTACTCTCAATTATCGGGAAGCTCTACTCTAAATATCTACTTAATAGACTTACATCTTGGGCCCTCTCAAAAGGCTTGCCAGGTAGGGAACAAATAGGTTTCCGCCCGGGTGCCTCCACAGTTGACCATGCCTTCACGTTGTCTTTTTTGGCCGAAAAATACTCTGCCTACTATGGAATCAAATTGTATATGGCCTTTATAGATCTCAGAGGAGCGTTTGATTCAATCAATAGGGATATCCTGTGGAAGAAATTGACCAATTGGGGGATTGATCCTCGCCTTCTTTTTTTAATTCAGTGTCTCCATTCTTCTAATTCTTGTCGAATTCGCCTTGATGGCATAGGCTCCATGACTGACGAAATTCCTATCAACAAAGGAGTCCGTCAAGGCTGTATACTTGCTCCCTTCCTTTTCAATCTATACCTTGCTGACTTGCCCTCCTTTCTTTCTAGTTTAGAAAACTCCCCTCCTTCGCTTAATGGTGTTCCCGTACCTATCCTTCTCTATGCTGATGATGCAGTCCTGCTGTCAGTCACAAAATCTGGCCTTCGTCATCTGCTATCTTCTTTTCAAGAATACTGTCTTTCTAATGAATTATTAATCAATTCTGAGAAAACCAAAATTTTGGTCTTCTCGAAATCTTGGGCCCCGATGGTCTGGAAGATAGGTAAATTATCATTCCAGCAAGTTCAGACTTTTAAATATTTGGGGATTACTTTTCATTTCCGACACAGCTGGCTTCCTCATCGCAAAAATGCCATTTCTTCAGCCTTGTTACGCTTAAACGCGATCGCTCGATTTCATTATACCAGAGGCAACCAGTATATTCCTGCTGCTCTTCATATTTTTCAAATTAAAATTCTCCCCCAACTTCTATATGGAGCCCCAATCTGGATCGAGGCTGCAAATCAAGATCTAGATAAAATAGCTGCCTCTTTCCTCAGAAGGATTCTTGGGGTCCCTAATATAATCAGATTGTCTACCCTAGTACTTGAGCTAGATATCCACCTTCCTTCAACTACTGCTTGGCCCTTTACTTTTAAGTTTTGGCTTCGATTGCATCTTAATATTCATCCTGATTCTATACTCAATGATTTACTAAAAGACCCTTTTCTATCCAAGTGGTTCAAACTTCTTGACGTTAAACTCTTATCTTTAGACCTTTCCCCTGAATCTCTCTCAGACATTAATCTTCATAGAGCGCATCAAATTATCAAATCTAAACTTTGGGAACAGGAACTTAATCGATTACTTCCCAATTTAAACCCCACCTGTTCCCCTCATTTTTTTTGGTCTCTCCCCTTCTCTTGGTGGCCCTTCTAATTATTTCAGTAAATTAATTAATCCTAGCAAAAGGAGAGCATTTATGCTAGCGAGACTAAACATTTTTCCATCAGCTGTTCATTTTGGCAGATTCTCAAATATTCCGCATAATAACAGACTTTGCCTCTTTTGCTCTTCAGAACCAGATACCCTAAGCCACATACTACTTCGTTGCCCGGCTCATCAACACTTACGGAATAATTTCCTTGAACCCTACTTGTCTTCTCTTTCTGCCTCCTTTGTTGACCCTTTGCCTATTCTTTTAAGCGATAACTCGGCCATCATTTCCAACTCGGTAGCGGATTTTTTACTAGCGGTATCTAAGTCAAAACCCCTCCCCTAACCCTGTTTTCCCAATTTTTTTTTTAAATCTGTATCTCTATTACTACTTCAACCTTGTTTAATGATGCTAAGGCATCAATTACTATTGTTGTGAATTCTTCCTTCTTTTGTTTACCATGCCAATAAAAGGTTTTATAAATTGAATTGAATCTATGAGATTAAATTCTTCACTCATTTTTAGGAATGCTTTTGGTAATGTTCCTCCTTTCTTTGTTTTGGAAGTTGTTCTTCTATCTAAAGCTTTTTCAAAAACCGCATTGAAATCCCCCAAAATGACCAGCTCCAATTGATTGAAGTCGCTTAATTTTTGATGAATAGCTTTAAAAAATTTATCTTGATTTTCATTTGGGGCATATATATTTAAAATTAAAAGTTTCCTTTCTTCAATTTGAATTTGGACAGCGACTGCTCTTCCATCTCCTAAACTCCATTTCAATTCTGGTTGAAGATTTGCTCGAATATATGAAGCCACTCCTTTCTTTTTTCTATTAGGATCCAAGTCTGTAAATAAAACACCCATTTTATTATTTTCCAAAAATTTCTTCTGATCTCTTTTAATATGGACTTCTTGTAGACATATTATATCAAGATTCATTCTTTTTAATTGGTTAAAGGTTTTCTTTCTTTTGTTGGGAGAATTAAATCCATTAATGTTCAACGATAGTGCTTTAATTTGTTTTGCCATCTTTATTAACTTTGTTTTAATTTGTGTTCCTATTTCTTGCTTTCTCTTCTAATTGTCTAACTCTTTGTCTAGTTGAGACTCTTTGCGTATTTGGTTCTTTTGGGCCTGCTGCTCCTACCATCTCCGTGTCAGACGTATCTTCTTGTGTGACTAATTCTCCGCTTTCTGTTTCTTGTACTTCCTTTTCTTCCTCACTTTCTTCTGTACTCTCTTTTTCTCTTCGTGACCCCTGTTCATCTTGTTCAAATACTCTTAACTCTTGTCCTGTTCTTCTTTTAAATTCCGCTTCTCCCAGTTCTTCACCATACTTATCCAAAAATTGCTCCATTTTATGTATCGAATTAATATTTTGTCGTTTCCCTTTATAATTAAACAGTAAACCTTCGGGTAAAATCCATTTGTATTTAACTTGCTTTTCTCTCAAAAGTGCTGCAAATTCTTTGTATGGCCGTCTTCTCTTACGTACTTGAAACGGTATTTCTCTAAGAATCAACAATCTGTTTTCTGAGACGTATCTTGTCTTCTGATCCAAAATGTGAAGAACTTCATCTCTTAATCCCCTTCTAAGAAACCTAATCATGATCTCTCTTGGTCTCTTGTTTATTCTCGCATAACTGGAGTCAATCCTATAAATCGTGTCTATCCCTCCCCTAAGTATTCCTTCACTCAGTCCAGTTTCTTCCACTAACCAGCGCAGTGTCTCATCAAAAGTCTGACCTTGAGGGTTAGTCTGACCTTGAGGAAATTCTGGAAAATTTTGAATTCTAATTTTAAAGGCGGCACGTTCCATTTCCTGTCTCAAGTAATTAGTTGTTAACTCTTCATGATCCGTTCTTAAATCTCTCAGACCTCTCTCCACCTCCTGAATATCTTGTTTCATCTTCTTAGTCTCCTTCTTTGTCTGTTTAATCTCTTTATTGTTTTTATTAATTTGTTCTTGTAAATTGTCTATTTTTTGATCAGTTTTATCCAATCTAAAGATTACTCTCTGTTCTGATTCTGAAATTGCCTGTTTAATCTGATCCAACAAGGACATAGATGCAGGTTGACTTTCTCTTCTCTGTTCTTGTTGTCTATTATCTTGTTTCAACAAAGTTGACATTTGTGATGTTGTTGATGGTGATGTTTTGGATGTATATTTCGTTAATTCTTTTCTCTCTCTAGTCGACATATTTATCAAAAAAATTCTAATCAATTTTTATACTAAAATCAGCTATATTTACTTATATTGTATTAGCTTATATTCAGAACTATTATTAGCTTAATCCAGCAAAATTTCCCCAACAGTAAGCTCAATATTTCTCATCAATACTTATAAACAATACCTGTCCAAATTATCACCAGATCAATATTTTCAATAGTCCTTTTCAGCAAAATGTAAATGTCTTATATTTTCTTAATTTCTATTCAGGTTCAATCATTTATAGTAAAATCATCAGTCTCTTCGAATTCCCCCCTTCAAATCACTAGCATATATATTTAGCCAAAACTAAAAGTATTATTATATCCAATTAATATCTAATAATTCATATATTGCTTCAAAGGCACCACCAGAAAGAATAATAATAAAAAAAGGGAAAATATAAAAAGTAAAAGAGTTCAATTTCAAAACGTATACTTTCCCTTTAAGCTGGACTATTTTTCTTTAAAGTATCCTTCCACCATCATCTCTTCTGTCTCTGATCATGTGTCCTTTTGTCTGCTCGTCGTCTTTCTTCTATCACCAGAAGGGGGGGAGGGTAGAGAAATAAAGTAGTCCTTCCCTCTGCCTCTTCACTTTTCTTATTTTCTTTCAGCCAAGTAAAAATCAATTTTAATCACCCTCAGTTCGATCTTTATGTCCCCAATAAACAGCCAATTTTAACTCTTAGATCCACAATCGCTTTTAAAAGTTAAAAAATATCTTCATCTGAAGCTCACTACATATCCAGCTGCTTAAAGGTTTATATCCATCCGCATCCCTCTGCTTCTTTCAAATCTATTGATGTTTTCCATAAACTTGCGAAGCTTCCTTTCCACCTCAATCTCTTCAACAGCAGATAAAATATTTTAACAGTCTTTCATGTATTTATTTGGTTATCTTTTCATTCTCAAAATAAAATCCAGTGTATAACGTTCAGTTTAAAACAGCGTCCATTTTCCTTCCTTCCTTTTCCAGCCTGACTCTCCCCAACCGGATCTCAAAAAACAGCAACAAGCAGGGAAAAAATATCCAAAGTTTATAGCTTTAAGGTTCTCAGTCAAAGTTTCTTATTGGGGCTTAAATGGGAGTAGAAATGCAAAATCTATCAGCTGTTTAATTGTTCTCTTCTACTTCCCGATCTTCCCACGGCCGCTTCTACTTATTGTGCCCCTTTATTTTCCCAAATATTTTCTTTCCTTGAGGTTTAATTAAGCCAGAACATAAATATTTATTACTCACAGTCCTTAGAAAGTTTCTTGAAAGTTCTTGTTAATCACGATACACTGCAAGGCGGTAGGCAGAGCCTCAACTATGCTGACAGACAAAACTGTCAGCTTTCCTCCAGAGTTCGTGCGTCGTTCTATCTCTCAAATTCCGCAGCAGCAGCCGCTACCAGCTTCTTTGAGAGAGTCCAAACATGCCTTGAAATTCTTCTTCTAGAATTCAAGGACTTTCCACTCCTGGAAAGTCACGATTTAAGGAGGATTAGACGCTGTTTCTGAGAGAGCAGAAATCCAGCGTCCATGTCGTTGGGCTTCGTCCCGCCCACCACCAAATTGCACAAGTTCTGTGGTCTCCTTGGAGACGCATTACATTTGTGTCCTTTTTACTGATGTCCTACACATGAGTAAAATGTATTTCTCTTTCTGCAACATCAAAGTCCAGATGGCATTTCTTTCCGTCAACGTTGCTCTGGTAAGCCACAGAGAGGGGATCCCGGGCCAGCCGGGATCAGGGGAGTTGGGCTCGGAGCAACTTTGTCCTTCGAGACAACATCAGGATGGGAAAGCACACCGGGGAAACAAAACCTCAAATTGATGGCCCCTGAGCTTAAAGGGACAGGGGCCTGGAGAAATTGCCTTATTGGCTTGATTTCCTCCTACAACAAAATAAATCTTATTGAATTATCTGTATTTTATCAAAAGTTTAAGCCCAGCAATTTTCAAGCAGTGTGCCACTAGTATACGACAAATAGTCTGCAGGTGTGCCACAGGATTTTGGGGGAGGGTAATTTATTAATAGGGCCACTGGAGTTGTGAGTCCCCCGCTGGCAATGCAGTGTACCTTGACAATTTTAGTGCCTTGTCAGTGTGCCCATGAGATGGAAATGGTTGAAAATAGCTATTATAGCCGGTGGGCGGAGTTACATCCAGCAATGGTGGTCTGGTTTTGAACTTGGGAAACCGAGTTCAACCCCACAGTCCTCTTTTCTTGTTACTCCCCAGCTGGGGGGGCTCAGAAATGTCAGGAAAGACTTTCTGAGAGTCGAATGCACCCTCCGGCCGAGGTTTATGACAGCAGTCATGACCAAGACCGGAGATAATTCACAACTTGGAGAAGAGGATAGCTGCCTGCCATGGCAGCCCAGCTGTGATGCCGTTTTCCAATTTGCCTGGTGTCGTGCGACAAGACACTTAAACTGCTGAGATAAGCTGTGAGTACTATAACCATACACTTCGAAAGACTCTCTAATAGGCGATGGAGCGTTTTTTCTAATGTTTAATTGTGAAGGAAGGAAAAACTGATTGGGGAGACAAGCTGATTTTAGCGGCTTTTGGCTTTTCGGTGGGTATGGAGAAGAAAAAAAGACATGACTGAGCTGATATTTATGATAGCCCATACCCCCGATCCCCCTAATTAAGAGGAGAAATTTACAACCTACAAACTCTTAAATCTTTGAGGCGCTGTACCGCGTCTATGTTTGTTTTCCTTACTCCTTACATGCTGCAAGAAGCTCCAGCTGGAAGGAGAAGTCAAGATTATAGCAGACTTTGAGCTAATAACTGCTTGTAACATTGATGAATTACGGAGTAAATAGCAGGATGGAATTTGGAACTGTTTGAAACTGCTGCATGATTGATTTTTATACTGTTTGAAGAGGAGACATTCAGACCTGAACTGAAACAAAGGCGTATGGATTTCTAAGTGCCTCTGGAGTGCTGTGCTGTGTGGGACTATTTGACCTAGTTCAGAGCAACTTTGGAGGCTGAGATTCCTGAATTTGGATTATAAACAGGAGGTCTACATGAGATTGGATTTTAGAAGGAACTATTTTGTCTGAAATCCTTTTTTAAAAAGCCGATTAAATGGGAGTATTTTGACGCTGACTGTGATTACTACGCCAGTTTACTTGCTTGATGATTTGGATTACTACGCGGGATCACAACCAGGAGGGACTATTTGATTGATTTTAGTTGGATTCTGGATCACTGGAGTATGATTTGAATTTGAAAATTGGCAGACAGCTGAAAAAGAAGTTGGACTATAGGCGTTGCATTGTGTTTGTGCTTGTCTCTCTCTGCATGCTGTATGGAATTCCGGTTTGAAGGATAAAGGCGTAAGAATCTCTAAGTGTCTCTGGAATGCTGTGTGGGACTATTTGACTTATTTCAGAGTGATCTGGGAGGTTTGGACTTTTGAAGCTGTATTATAAACAGGTGGACTATATAAAATTGGATTTTAAAAAGAATTACTGTATTTGAAATTTTTCTAATTAATTAATTTTTGGGTGCAAGAATTAACTGAGGGGGGGACTCATTGTATATTTAACATCCTTGCCCCTGGGATTGACAGGTCTCTGTAGCGGGAAGATACCCCTCTTTCAAAGAAGATCTGTCAGTGCTGTGGAAGAAGATTCTGAGAGTGGCACATGTCAATTGAATTGATGTTGTAAGTGGTTATTGAGACAGCACTGACGTGTCCATTTATATTGAGGGGAGAAGACGTAGATCTGAATTTGAGAAGGGATACTGCTAAGCCAGATATATTGTAAACAGCTAATTGAATGAAAGGATTTTAAGGGATTATACTTGCAACTGAATGAAGAGATTTTAGAAATTCTAAAGTTATATATTTTGAGTATAAAACAATTGATAAACTTTTATAAGTTAAGAAAATGAATCCTAAGGACAGGAAAGACACAAGTAAGTCAGCTATAAAGACCCCATCACCGGCTTCAACCCAAACAATGGCAGCATTAAGAACAGATCCTAGACAATCTGATCAAAGAAGAGATAGTCAAACCGACCCTTTGGTGATGATTTTGGAACAGATGAGAAATTTGGATGCAAGATTTATGGCAAGAATGGATAGCTCTGACCAGAAGCTTGAGAAAATGCAAGAACATATTTCTAAAATTTCACAGGAAGTCAAAGAAGCCTCAAAAGATCGGGAAAAAATTAAAGAGGATTTACAGGGAGTGGAGAAAGATGTAGGTGAATTAAGGGCGGAATTTCGAGATTTGGAGTCAAGTCACCTTAGACAAGAGATGGAACGGGCCTCCCTTAAATTGAGATTGCAGAATTTTCCGGATTCTTCTCAGGAACAGACTTATAAGAAAATACTGGATTGGCTGATACAAGAAACTGGATTAACACAAGACATTTTAAAAGACGGGATAGACATGATTTACAGAGTGGAATCGAGCTTCGCAAGAAGAAACAAGAGACCAAGAGAAATTATGATAAGATTTATTAGACGCAGATTGAGAGATGAAGTTTTGATGCGGCTTGAAAAACAGGAAAGAGTGGTAGAAGGGTCCAAAATTCTTGTTTTGAGAGAAATACCGTTTCAGGTGAGGAGGAAGAGATTTCCATATAAGGAATTGGCGACTCTTTTAAGGAGAACTAATATTAAATACAGATGGAACCTACCTGAGGGACAGAAAACTAGTCTACAAGGGACAGACGTCTAGTCTACAAAACTACCTGAGGGACAGACGTCTAGTCTACAAAACTAGACGTCAAAATATTAATTCAATATTCAAACTGGAACAATTTATGGATAAATATGGGCAAGATCTGGTAGATATGGCTAAGTCATATGAAGGAAAGAAGGACTCAACCCTTGCCACACAAGCTTCACAAGAACAACCAGAAAGCTCAGAGGAGAGTGGCGAATGTCAACAAGCTCAAAAAACTGGAAGTGGAGAGTCTCAAGAAGAGGCTTCAGATACAGATCGAGGTGCGATAGGATTAAGAGAAACTGGGACGACTACGAGGACAATGACAAGGATTCAGAAGGAGAAGAAAGGGAAAAAATCCAAAATTTAATTTAAAATTATATTACAATGGCAGATAAACATTTGAAATTCCTTTCATTGAACGTTAATAGGATGAATTCGCCATTTAAATGCAAGAAAATATTTAATCAGCTGAAAAAGTTAAATTTGGATGTTATATGTTTACAAGAGTTCATATACAGAAACATCAAAGTAAATATTTGGAAAACCCTAAACTTGGCGTGCTTCTCACAGATTTAGACTCAACCAAAAGGAAGAAAGGAGTGGCAACCTTTATACGATCTAACTTGCAACCAGAATTTCGATGGTGTTCGGAAGATGGAAGAATTCTTATGGTGCAAATCCAGGTTGATAATAGAAAATTGTTGGTGGTTAATTTGTATGCACCAAATGAGAAACAGGATAAATTTTTCAAATTGATTCACCGGAAATTACTAGAATTCGATCAAATGGAAATTTTATTGATGGGAGATTTTAACTCTGTTTTTGATAGAAAAATGGATAGAAAATCAAATAGGAGTATCAAGAAAGGTGGCACACTTCCAAACTCTTTTTTGGAAATGAGTGATGAATTTAACTTAATCGACATTTGGAGAACATTAAACCCTCAGAAAAAAAGGATTTACTTATTATTCTGCAAGACACAGCTCATGGTCCAGGATTGATATGTGTTGGATTTCGGCCTCATGGGCAGATAGACAATTGGAAGCTGAAATTTTACCAAATATGTTTGCAGACCATAATCCAACTTTATTTGGGTTTAATAAAACAAGAGGAAGATGGAGATGGACTTTGAATTCAACCTTGTTGGATAATTCCCAGTGTGTGGAAACTATTAAAAATGAGATGGAATGGTTTTTTAAATTGAATATGCAAGAAGAGACTAAAATTCAGACTGTTTGGGATGCAAGTAAGGCCTTTTTCAGAGGTTTGGCCATCAGGGAAGCAAGAAAACAAAGAGTCAATCAACGAAAGAAACTGACAGATTTGCGCCAAAAATTAAAAAAAGAAGAGGAAAATTCTCAAGAGAATCCAACCAACTCCAAGACAAGACAAAGAATTGAAAAATTACAACATGAAATTAATGTGATGCAAATAGAAGAGTTAGAAAGGAAACTTAAAATAGTAAAACAAATTTTTTTTGAAAATGCCAACAAACCAGGGAGATGGTTGGCATATAAATTAAAGAAGGAAAGACAAAAGAATTTAATAAAGAGCCTGAAAGATGAAAATGGACATGAAAAAACTTTATTGAAAGAAATATATAATATTACTGAACGGTTTTATAAAAATTTGTATGAAAAGAAAGAAATTAACATGATATTGCAAGATGATTATATTCAAAGAAATAACAGATTGAACTTGTCAGATAACCAAAAATAAGCTTTGGAAGCTCAAATATCAATGTCCGAAATTGTAGAGGCGCTTAAAAAACAAAAAACGTCCAAAGCTCCTGGTCCAGATGGAATTACGGCTGAATATTATAAAAAGATGGAGGAAATCTTGTTGTTACCATTTAAAAGATTGATAGAAGATATTTGGAATTCGGGAGATATACCAGAATCTTGGAGAGAGGCCACAATAACATTGATACATAAAGCACAGACGGATCAAAATGAAATTAAAAATTATAGACCTATATCTCTGTTAAATGTTGATTATAAGATTTTTACTACAATTCTGGCTACAAGATTAAAGAAGATATTAAATGAGATAATTCATCAAGACCAATCTGGATTTTTACCAGGTAGACAAATTAAGAAGAATCTGAGAACAATAATTAATATTTTGGAATATTATGAGAGACATTCGACTCAAAAATTAGGTCTGATATTTTTGGATGCTCAAAAAGCATTTGATAATGTTAATTGGAGGTTTATGCTTAAACAAATGGACCAGATTGGATTTGGTCCAAAATTTATGTCAGCAATAAAAAAGATCTACTCTAAACAATTGGCAAGAATTAAGATTAATGGAGATCTATCTGATGAGTTTCAGATTCAACAAGGGACTAGACAAGGTTGTCCTTTATCACCATTACTTTTTATTTTGACGTTAGAAATGCTTATGACATTGATAAGAGAAGATGAGAGAATTAAAGGTTTAAAATTACAAGGCGAAGAGTTCAAAGTACAGGCTTATGCAGATGATGTAGTATTTATTTTGGAGGACCCTCAAGACTCTTTAAGATTCTTATTAGAAGACTTAAGCGAATACGGAGCTATGGCGGGAATGAAGATTAATTTTGAAAAAACTAAATTGATGTTGAAGAATGTTAAAGATGTAGAAAAACAAGACTTGAAGAAATGGGGATTACAACTAACACAAAAAACAGACTATTTGGGTATAAAGATTTCAAATAAAAATAGTACTTTGATGGAGGATAACTATCTAAAACTTTTGAAAGAAATTTCAAATGATCTTGAAAGATGGAATAAACTACAGCTGTCATTTCTTGGGAGAATAGCGGCAATTAAGATGAATATCTTACCAAAAGTACTATATCTTTTTCAGACTATACCCATAATAATGAAGATTAATTTCTTCCGAGAAATTAATAAAATCACATCGAAGTTTGTGTGGCAAGGAAAAAAACCTAGAATACGTCTTAAATTACTTCAAGATGCTAAAGATAGAGCTGGTTTTGGACTTCCAGATTGGTTGTTATATTATCAAGCAACGGCATTAAATTGGATTAAAGACTGGGCCATACCGACAGATAAAAGAATAGCTAAATTAGAATCATATGATCTTCAAGTGGGTCTACATGCATTTATGATTTATGACAAAGCGAAGTATTATAGCGGTTTTAAACAACATTGTTTAAGGAAATCACTCTTATGGGTTTGGGATCAAATTAGATATAAAGTATATGAGAAAATTCCAGGCTGGATTAGGCCTCTAGAGATAGGAACAAAAACAGGTTGGTTCAGAGAAGACCAAAATAGAACCTATACTGAACTATTAAATGCAGATAATAAATTAAGATCTAAAGAATATTTAGAAAAAGATGATATTTTTCTGGACTGGTGGTCTGAGATTCCAATTACGTCAAGGATTAAAGAAGATTGTAAAGTTGGATTTTATTTGGAGAAGACAGAATTTGATTTAAACTTTTTAGAGGAGAAAGATCATTATATAAAAAAAATGTATGCATTTCTTTTGAAGAGAAGAATGGAGGATGAAAGTATTAAAGAACCAATGATTAAATGGGCAAAAAATGTGGGACATGCTATCTCTTTAGAAGAATGGGAGAAAGTTTGGAAAATAAATATCAAGTATACAAAGGCAGCTTCATATAAATAAAATATTTATAAGATGTTTTATAGATGGCATATAACTCCCGAAAAGTTATCAAAGATGTATGTAGAAGTACCAAATAAATGTTGGAAATGTCAGGTTAAAGAAGGTACTTATTATCATATGTGGTGGACATGTCCTAAGGCTAAATTATTTTGGCAAAAGATTCATCAAATGCTTGAAGAAATGGTATTATGTAAAATCCCTTTTAAACCAGAAATATTTTTATTGAATATATGTACAGAAATTCAAGATGTTATGAAAAAGTATATAATTATTCATATTGTTACAGCAGCTAGATTAGTCTTTGCTCAGAAATGGAAAAATGAATGTATTCCAACTTTGGAGCAAATTATTGCAAAAATTTATGAAGTAGCAGAAATGGATGTTTTAACTGAAAGATTGAAAGAGAGAAAATCGAATGAGATCAGTCAGTATTGGGCATTATTTTATAACTGGATAGAGACCATATGCTAAAGAAGACGTTTAACTGGATATATTTTAAGTTTGCTTAAATGTATGGCTATAGAATTTAGTTTATAAGCGGGGGGGAAAATGTTTACTTAACAATTGTTAAGAGTAAGATTTGATACTTTAAGTATTATTTTATGGTTTAAGACACCACACAATGATTTACCTTATGTGTTTCCCTTGTTAACCCCTTTCCTTTTATTTTCTGTATTCCTTACCCATACCTTTATCAATAAACTAAAAAATTTATTTAAAAAAAAGAAAAGAAAATAGCTATTATAGCCAAACAAACACACAAAACCTGACTTACGTAACAAAAAATAGATTTCCTTAACTCAAAATTGACCAATGAGAACATAAGAAAAACCTTGCTGGATCAGGCCAAAGGCCCATTTCGTCCAGCTTCCTGTATCTCACAGTGGCCCACCAGGGAGCATGCAAGGCAACCAGATACTTGTATCTCACAGCCACTCCCCTGCATCTAGCATTCTAAAGTTGCCTACTGTATTATCCTTGCACCACCCCAGTGGTGTCATCTACTCACCAGTAGACGGTACGCTGGGCGGGACTTAGAGTGATCGACAGCCCGTCGACTCACTTCCGCTTTCTTCGCGCTCCCCGCGTGGCTTTCCCTCGCCTCGGAGGGAGCGCCTGCTCGCCCAGGCACCCGGCGCGCCCCCCCTCCATCCCCCCTGGCGAGCAGGCACTCCCTCCAGGGCGCGGGAAAGCTGCGCGGGGAGCGCGAAGAAAGCAGAAGTGAGTCGACAGGCTGTCGATCACTCTAAGTCCCGCCCAGTGTACCGTCTACTGGTGAGTAGATGACACCACTGCACCACCCCCAAGGGAGACACCAGAATGAGGTTGGGGTTTGACTTTATTAAACACAAGTGCAAATCATGAAATCTACTGAACACCCATCCCTCCCTCCCCAGTCTGAGGTAGGCAAAAGAAAAACAAAAAACAAAAATCTGCCATCCATGGCCAATTTGGATGACAGGAAAAAAAATCCTACCTAGCTCTCATGATCAGCAACCAGCTTAGCTCAGACTGGACATGCCCGTCATAGCTTGTAACCTATGATGGAGTTTTCCTCCACAAATCTGTCCATTCCCCTTTTAAAGGCACCCAGGCCAGATGCCATCACCGCATGTTGTGGCAAGGAGTTCCACAGACTAATTACATGCTGGGTAAAGAAATATTTTCTTTTGTTTGTTCTAACTCTCCTAACACTCAGCTATAGAGGATGTTCCCTGGTTCTGATGTTGTTTTTTGGTTTACTGATTTGGTGGGTGACCTGTACTGATCAATAGTTAAACAAATAAAGTTATTTAACTTTATAGTTAAAATTATTTAAAGTTATAAAGTTATTTAACCAAAATGGGGGTGACACCATATGTTATTTCACTGGGGGCTCAATCCTAACCTGGAGTTAGGCCGGCACAGTTAGGCCAGCAAAGTTTGGCTGGCACAAGAGAAACCGTAAAGTATGTTTGGATCACTCGAAGTCAGAGGTCAGCACACAGATGTGTGCCATCCTCCCTGACTCAGCAAGTGGTCGAAAAGCACTTTAAGGTGGTCCTTGTGCCAGCCAAACTTTGCTGGCCTAACTGCCAGCCTAACTCCAGATTAGGATTGTGCCCTGGGGGACTTCAAGCCTAGTTGATATCACTGGTGGAAAGTTTGGGTGGTGTTGGTCACTGGCTTAGATGACTTTTAAGATGGATTCTAAATATGGTGGACTATAGTCTATCCGTGGTTATTGACCACGCTGGCTGCATTGAACCTCCAGATGCAGGAGCAGTATTTCATTGAGTACTATGTGCAGAGGAGCAATAGCAGGGGAGGATTCAAACATTCATCCATTGCTTGTGGGGGAATATTCACGGCATTTATTTTCTGGCAATTATTCATTCATTTCCTGTCATGACTGTTACTATCTCAGCCTCACCTCCCATGCAGGGTTGTTGTGATGACCAAAGAAGTGCACACCACCGTTAGCTCCTTGGAGGAAACTCCTCAGAGGTATAAAATGTGAATGAATAAATAATTTTGCTGTGGTGTGTGTGTGAACTCCGTCGGGGATTCTCCCGTCGGGTGAGACATCGTGGGGTGATGGAGGTTGTGGACGGTCCAGCCTTGGCGTTGTCGGCTAGGGCGCCGGGGCTGTCTGGCCGGTTGCTCGGCTAGGGGGAGGAGGCGTTGAGTGGGTGCACCCTGGTCCTCTCGGTCGAGGGGGCCCCTGCTGCTTGGTGGCCGGGGGTAATCACCATATAGGGCGGCACCAGCCCTCACCACCCCCAGCCGAGAGAAGGCAGAATGGGGAGTTCTCTGCCTGGGGCTTCTTGCCCCGTTCGCCTGCCCTGGTCTCTTGCCCGGGGCTTCCTGCCCTGCTCTGCTGCCCTGCCAGGGTATCTCCCCTGATGAGGTCATCCAGGGAGGAGGGTGGCCATCCCCCGTGGAGCCTTTGAGTGCCGCTCGCCCCCCCAGCCGAGCTCTGTATGAGCTCTGGCCTGGAGAGCCGTGGCCCCTTTGATGAAAGCGCAGAGCAACCTATAGCTGTGAGGCTTAGGAAGGTCCCAAGGTTGCAGAACTCCAGTAAGGAATCACTCAGACAATTAGTTTGGCAAGAACTTCTATATTTCCAGAAGTAGGTTTCTTGCAGCAAAGAACAGCAAACAAATAACAGATACAGTAAAGCTTTTCAAATAGCAGCTCCAGCAAGTCCTGCAAACAACTTCTGCAAGTCCAGCAGCAGCAACACAGAGAGAGAGGAACAGAAAGCAGAACTAGCAACAAGTGTTCCTGGGCCTGATTAAATAGTCTCCAACATTCTACCTGAGATCACATGATCTCGTTACCAGGCTAAAGCAGAGTCAGAATGACTTAGCACTTTACTGCTGGTCTTCAAGGCCTAGTGATAAACCTTTCCATTCAGGCCTGTAAATTCCCAGGGCCTTACTTCAATGTCCCAACACCCTACCCTCCCAGCGAGATCTCGCATGGGAGACCTCGCGAGAGCTCAGGCCAGGTGAGAGCGAGGCTGCGCCTGCGTAGCCCAGTCTCCTCGCCCTGGGCTGCGCGGTCGGCCGCTCCTGCCATGGCTCCCCCACAAGAGGGGTGAGCGCTGGCCGGTTCACCGCCCCCTTTGGGCACCTTGGGTCTGTCCGCGGCACAGGCCCCCAGCAGTCCTGGGGTCGAATGAGCCCGGCCGTGGCCCCACAGCGCCTTTCTTGCCCTCCAGCCTCCTGGGGTAAGTGTGCTCGGCGGGCCAGGGGGCCACTGAAAGGGGGTTATAAAAAAATTAAGTAGCCCTGGGTGCAAATTGGCCTAGCTACGCCACTGGGAGACAGAGGAGGACATCCCCACCAATGAGGCAACTGTCTCAATTGGCCTCATGGATGTTCCAGCCCTGCTGTCACTCTCCATTCTCCTCACATTGATGTAATGAACGTCGGGGAGTAAGAGTTCTTGGAGAAGAATATCTTGGAGAAGGCAGTGTTACATCCCCAGGGTGGGTGGCAGGCTCAAGGGGTCCGAAGGGGTTCATACCCCCCAGGTGCATCAGTACCTGTTGACCGGCAACAAGAGGAAGGGGAGAGCCCCAGGAAGGTCAAGCTGGTTCAAGCGGGTAGAGTAAGCCTCAACCCAGTCGCAGGGAAAGGGGGTTGCTTCACCCTCGGTCCGTTACCCTGGGAGGTCCAGGAGGCTGTTCCTCCACAAACTCCTGCCCTGCCTCCCCATACACAACTGCCCTCATCACCAGCTGCTTGCTGCTTTTAGGGTCAGGTCCCACCCCTGAGACTCCACCCCTTCCTCTCCTCCTGAGACAGGCCTAGCTGCCCAGAAGGGCACAGGGGGTTGCAGGATCACTCCCGGCCCTACGCTGCATCCCCAGGGTGTTGGCCTGGCTTGCCCTGGCTAATCCTTCCCCTGCTTCCCCTGAGGGCCTTGCTTGGGCCCTGGGGGGAGGCTGGAGGCTGCTGCCTTTCCTCCTCCATGGAGGCAGCCCTCGGATCCAGGTAAGGCCGGGGTCCGGGGGGACCCCAGACCGGTAGAATAATAGGTGGGTTTATATGGAGCACACAGGGTCACTTCCTAGAGAAAGTGGTCCTTGCCAGATACGGATTGGAACTAGTTGCTTAGGAAAATGCCACTGACTAGCTGAAAATAGGAATAGTTTATTCTCCACCTGGATGGAGGGAGCTGAAAACTCTGCACTTTTATATGGAGAGATGCCCCATCTTCTTCATACTGACATAATGGGGCACACGTCTGAAGGAATAAAGAAAACTTGGAAGAATAAATAATACGCAAGAAGCAGACTCCTCAGAATGCAGAAGAACAGGGGAGTTTATTGGCGAGAAGGCAAGATATTTCAGCAAGCTGGAGAAATGTAGTTGGGCTTCACTTGGAGCTTCTGTTTCATAGGACCTAATGAGATGTTTGTCTGAAAGAGGTCAATCAACGAGCTGAAACAGAGAGAGAGAGAGAGAGAGTTCGTTATAGAGACACCATGAATTTAGGGGGTAGGAAATAGAGCAATAGGAAATAGAGGGTGTCAAACATAAGGCTGGAAGCGGCCTCTGGAAGTAATTACTCCAGCCCTCATTATACTTGGACTCTCCCAGCATGATAACTAGACTTTTTCTGACCTTCAAGTTATGAACAAGATTTGCATATTTTCTGTCATTTGCAGCTAATGAGTTTCTAAGTGAGAACAGTGCATTTATTTCTGGCCATCATCTGCTTTATGATGTCACTTTCTGCTTAATGGTGTCACTTCCAGCCAGTGGTGTCATTCAAATGATTTAGGAATAGGAACTCACTTTTGATTGGCACTTGTCGGGAACCCGGAACCAGCCACGGAGCCCATTAGGATCCGGACCGCCCATTCTGGTCCGTTCCCCCTGAATGACATCACTGCCTTCGCCTCCCTAGGAATCCAGAGTCGCTCCCTTTAACCCTCTGAGTGCACTGAGTGCCGGCCAACCAAGAAGAAAAGCTCTTTGCAGAGGAATTGGGAAGGGGGGGGAGGGAGAGTGAAGTGGGTGGAGTCAGCCCTAATTTTAACTAGTGGTTCCCCCTGCATGACATCACTGCTTCCAGCCCTCCACAGGCACCATGAATGCCATTCAGCCCACTTTATGACACCAGTTTGACACCCCTGAAATAGAGCATTCCTAGTCCTAGCACTAGTGGCTCTTAGAGGCTGAGGGTTGGGTTGGAATGAGTGCGTTTCAGTGTTATTAATTTAGCCAACATAATAGAAAACATGTGATATTCTACACCCCACCAGTCATTTGTTGGAAACCAGGAAATATTACAGCCTCCCATAGTGCAATTTACGACACAATGGTAAATCGATTCCGTACCAATGTAACTTTAGCTCTAGAACAAATAAACACAATTCTCAATTGCCTCAACATTACTGTTAGGATATAAAAGGGTAGTCTTTGAAAAATAGACCAATGTTCACAGTTCTTGTATATACCTGGAAACATTATTCTTCTCCCAATCTGTGGCAGAGGGCAGTTAGCTAAACTGCAAAGAACTTCCTCACTTGAGCCGGTGGTACTACTACAGAAGTAGGATCTATAGGAGATATTGCAAACTTGATATTGATTCAGGGAAGGAGCCTATAGGTGAATCTATAGGTGAATCCCTTTTTAATCTCGGTCATAAGAACATAAGATGAGCCCTGCTGGATCAGGCTAAAGGCCCATGTAGACCAGCTTCCTGTATCTCACATCGGCCCACCAGGTGCCCCAGGGAGCATATGAGAAAACAAGATGCCTGCATCCTGTTGCCTCTCCCTTGCACCCGGCAGTCTGAAGTAGCCTACTACTGATGTGAGGAGGTTGCACAACCCATCATGGCCTGTAGCCCACGATGGACTTGTCCTCCAGAAATCTGTCCTTTTAAAGGCATCTAGGCCAGATGCCATCACCACCTTCTGTGGCAAAGAGTTCCACAGATTAATTACCCTCTGGGTAAAAAAGTACCGTATTTCCCCAAGTATAAGGCGCACCAGAGTATAAGACGCACCTTAATTTTGGGGCCAGAAATTTGAAAAATACATTTTTGGGGCCGGCTGCTCTTTAAGGCAAGTGGGAGCACAGAAAACGCAGCGTTCTCCGTGCTCCCTCTTGCCTTAAAGAGCCGAGACCGCAGCGTTGCCCGCTCAGGCAGCGCTGCGTTCTCCGTGCTCCTGTTGTCTCAAAGAGCCTGCACGCGGCAGCACTGCCTCCGGCCCTTTAAGACAAGCGGTAGCGCGGGGAACCGTGCTCCTGCTTGTCTCAAAGGACGGGTGCATCCGATCCCCTGAAAGAGCCGGTGGCAGCGCTGCCTCCGGCC
>JAJKFI010000047.1:8799924-8830780 GCA_029204185.1 Lerista edwardsae
CCGGTGGCAGCGCTGCCTCCGGCCCTTTAAGACAAGCGGGAGCGCGGAGAACCGTGCTACTGCGTGTCTCACGCGAGGGTGCACGTGCTCACGTGCCTTGTATAAGACGCACCTAGTTTTTAGCGGCCCAATTGTTTGAAAAAAGGTGCGTCTTATACTTGGGGAAATACGGTATTTCCTTTTATTTATTTATTTATTTATTTATTTATTTATTTGCTTTATATACCGCTTTTCTAAAATCCAAAGTGATCTACAAAAGTTAAAACCATTTAAAACAACATATTAAAAATTAAAATCAATTAAAACAATTAAAACGATAACATCCATAAAAAGAGCAGAACATCCCAAATATAAAACAGCATGAAGTTAGTAAGGGTTAAAAGTTTGAAAAATTCTTTTAAAGGGGTCCCTAATATCTCCCTCTCCAAAAACCAGACGGACAAATAGGTCTTTAAACCATGCCGGAAACCATATACTGAGGAGGCTGCCTTCAGATCTTCCGGGAGCTTATTCCAGAGACGTGGTGCCACAACCGAGAAGGCCCTGTTCCTCGTCACCATCCCCCTGGCTTCAGATGGCGGCGGAACTCTAAGAAGGACCCTCTGAAGAAGGCCCTATGACGTAAAGAGCTTTATAGGTCACTACCAACACCTTGAATTGGGCTCAGAAAGGAATGGGCAGCCAGTGTAGCCGCTGCAGCAACAGCATAGCAAAATACACATAGCAGGCTCCAGTGACCAACCAAAATCTGTTTTATCTGTTTTAACTCTCCCAACACTCAGTTTTAGTGGATGTCCCCTGGTTCTGGTGTTGTGAGAGAGGGAAAAGAACATCCCTCTATTGACTCTATCCAGTGGTGTCATCTACTCTCTCGCAAGCCGGAACGCTGGGCGGGACTTGAGTGATTGACAGCCCGTCGACCCACTTCCGGTTTCTTCGCGCGCCCCACGCGGCTTTCCCTCGCCTCGGAGGGAGCGCCTGCTCACCA
This sequence comes from Lerista edwardsae, assembly GCA_029204185.1. Lineage (NCBI taxonomy): Eukaryota > Metazoa > Chordata > Lepidosauria > Squamata > Scincidae > Lerista > Lerista edwardsae. The sequence goes on from JAJKFI010000047.1 coordinate 8,800,913, forward strand.
GGGGGGATGGGTGGGGGGCGCGCCGGGTGCCTGGGCGAGCAGGCGCCCCCTCCGAGGCGAGGGAAAGCCGCGCGGGGCGCGCGAAGAAACCGGAAGTGAGTCGACGGGCTGTCAATCACTCAAGTCCCGCCCAGCGTTCCAGCTTGCGAGAGAGTAGATGACACCACTGACTCTATCCCTTCCATGCATAATTTTGTATGTCTCAATCATGTCCCCCCTCAGGCGCCTTTTTTCCAGACTGAAGAGCCCCAAACGCTTCAGTCTTTCTTCATAAGGGAGGTGCCCCAGCCCTGTAATCGTTTTCGTCACTCTCTTCTGCACCTTTTCCAGCTCCTCTTTTTGAGAAGCAGCTACCAGAACTCTACGCAATACACCAGATGTGGCCTTCCCATTGATTTGTACAATGGCATAATAATGTTGGTTGTTTTATTCTCAACCCCTTTTTTAATTACCCCAAGCATGGAATTGGCCTTCTTCACTGCCGCTGCACACCGAGTCGACACCTTCATTGAGTTGTCCACCAGCACCCCAAAATCTCTCTCCTGAGCGGTCACAGACAGCTCAGAACCCATTAGCCTATAGGTGAAGTTTTGATTTTTTTTTTTGCCCCAATGTGCATCATTTTACATTTGTCTACATTGAAACGCATCTGCCATTTTGCTGCCCATTCCCCCAACTCGGAGAGACCCTTCTGGAGATACTACTGATAATTCTCCTTAAAATGCCACCACCGCCTTCTGAGAATCCTGGAAAGTGAAGTGAGGGCCGCTTGGGTCAGCTCTATTCAGGTGACATCAGAGGAACTTGGAGAAAAGGCTCATTAGCCCCGTACTAAAGGCTGCCTGGAACCGCTGAGTTAATTCTACACATGGGTAAAAACTGGCCAAGCATCAGCCCTGCACATTAGCCAAACCTCCACAGTGGAATGAACTTACCATATTTACACGTCCAAACACAATCCTTGATCCATTCAAATCTATTGTTATTGCCCCCACAGCCAGTGAATGGGAATGGTTGACATTCACCCTTATACCCATCATAGTAATACATAATAATCTTAGCCTCAGAACACGTTCCTATATCTGCTGGGAGTTCGCACCGGTAAGGTTTCGATTCTGAAATGAAAGAGAGAAAGAAACCACATACATATACTGTCCAGTCTGTCCTCTTCTGAACCTCATCAGACATTGGCATGTGAAGCAGATTATCACTTCTATGTGGGCAAATATAGTTACCTGCAGAGTGGAACCCAACCATCATATTGACAGTTCTGGGGTTAAGACATGGCTTCCTTTCCTACTTCATAAAAGCCATGCTATTGCGAACATGTACAGCAGTGTTATTCAAACTGTGGGTCAGGACCCACTTGGTGGGTCACGCCTGATGTCAGCTGGGTTGCAGAAAGCTGGGGGTAGCCATCTTGGAAACTGCAGACCTGTCTCTTGTGATTGTGAGTGTTAACAGTTTGAATTTTCAAGTGAAGGTTTTTGTAAATTTTGTTTTAGTTCAGTGCTTTGACATCATATTTTGTCCCAATCTTGCTTTCTCTCAGGGACAATTGCTGCAGTCCAAGAATGCCAATTTGTATATCAAGAGTATCATTTTATTATGTTATAATGACAGCACTTCCTGCTTGATGATGTCACTTCCTGCCACAACATCACATCCAGATTAATGACATCACTCATTACACGACACGACACAAGTCCCGACACGAGTGCCATTCTAAAAAGTGGGTCCCGGTCTAAAAAGTTTGAATACCACTGACGTACAGGGTTCAAGACCCACCCAGTGAGGAAATTCCTTCTGTTCCCTTGAAACATTGCAGCATACCTAGAAAACATACAGCCTGCTGCATCTATTGCCCTGTTTGTCTATCAGTTTCCTCATATACCTTCAGCTCTTACAAGTGTAGAACAGTTGTCCTGCTTGCCACAAGAGGTGAGGAAGGAAAATGAGCAAAGGGGCCAGAAGAAGAATGAAGCACTAAATGCAGTGAAGTCTTCCATTACCTTGGACTGTGTCAAGAGACTCCTTGGTGCAGCCCTAGACAGTCAATATGGGGTGAGTTTGAAGAGTGCTTTTGAGAAACAGGAATTCAAACAGGCAGCAGATAAGCAGTTGAAAAGCGAAGCATTTGGCAGACAGACCAATCCTAACCCAGCAGGGCGACATCCTAAGCTCGTTAGGAGGCAGCAGCAGCTCAGCGCAGGGCAAGGGGATGTTTTCCCCTTGCCCTGAGGTAAGCTCCAGCCAGCCCTATGGGGCTGTTTGGATCCTTGCCTGCAGATTTGCAGGCGCAGGTCGACGTGGCCAGGAGCGGCCCGAATTGGGGCCGCCCAGCCCAGGGAGGGGGGTTAGGATATAGCACAACAGCCATGTCCTGTCGCCACCCACAGCGCCTTCAGAGAATGGTTGTCACGTGACTCCCTTGCACCTTCTTCGCCCTTCCATGAGAATGGCTGAAGTCCCGCACTTCCCCCACTCTGCATGTTGCAAATGATGCTGCATAACGTAGAAAGAGACACCTTCACCCTTCCATGAACATAAGAGCATAAGAACATAAGAAGAGCCCTGCTGGATCAGGCTAAAGGCCCATCTAGTCCAGCTTCCTGTATCTCACACCGGCCCACCAGGTTGCGCCAGAGAGGCATGAGACAACACGATGCTTGGATCCTGTTGCCACTCCCTCGCGCCCGGTACTCTGAAGTAGCCTACTACTAATGTAAGGAGGTTGCGCAACCCATCATGGCCTATAGCCCACGATGGACTTTTCTTCCAGAAATCTGTCCAATCCCCTCTTAAAGGCATCTACACCAGATGCCATCACCATCTCCTGTAGCAAAGAGTTCCAGAGATTAATGACGGCGGATTAATGACCCGCTACTTTTAAAAGGAAGATAAAAGTACTTCCTTTTATCTGTTTTAACTCTCCCAACCCTCAGTTTTAGCGGATGCCCCCTGGTTCTGGTGTTTTGAGAGAGGGAAAAGAACATCCCTGTCGACTCTATCCCTTCCGTGCATTATTTTGTATGTCTCAATCATCTCCCCGCTCAGGCGCCTTTTTCCTAGGCTGAAGAGCCCCAAACGCTGCAGTCTTCCTTCATAAGGGAGGTGCCTCAGCCCCGGGCATGAGAATGGCTAAAGTCCCCCACTTCCCCCACTCTCAATGTTGCACATGACTCATAACCTGGAAAGAGACGTGCAGGCATGAGGGACATGAGGGTTGAAGAGGGACAAAAGGGAGCTCTTACCAACGCCCAGGTGCTCCTTCCAGCACCCCATCATGAGGACAAGGAGGACAATGTGACTGCCCTGCATGGTCGGCTTTTTCATGTGAGGACCCAATACCGAGTTAAACCTCTTTATCTAAGTCCTCATAGGGAAGTGGACAGACTTAAGGGCATTCTACAGGGCATTCAAGCCTGAAAATGATTCCTGCTTGAACTGGGACATTTTGGAACTGCCCCATTGAGTTCAAGGAAATGTCCTGTTTTTTAATTAAGAGTATTCTGTTTCTTAGGAGCACATTGGAACCATAAAATAAACATGCACTTGACATAGCCAAAAAACGTTTTGTCCCTATAAGATGGTATTGGCATAAAATCTGCTTATAATTGAGAGCACAATCCTAACCTGGAGTTAGGCGGGCCAGTTAGGCCAGCAAAGTTTAGCCAACACAAGGGACACCATAAAGTATGTTTGGACCACTCTTGGAGTCAGGGAAGCCAGCACACAGACGTGCGCCATCCTCCCTGAACTCCAAGAGCACAATCCTAACCTGGAGTTAGGCCGCTACAGTTAGGCCAGCAAAGTTTGGCCAGCACAAGGGACACCATAAAGTACGTTTGGACCACTCTTGGAGTCAGCACCACTCTTGGACCATCTGACATGCCAGCACACAGATGTGCATCATTCTCCCTGACTCTGAGAGTGGTCCAAATGCGCTTTCTGGTGGCCCTTGTACTGGCCAAACTTGGCTGGCCTCACTGTGCCAGTCTAACCAGGTTAGGATTGTGCTCTTTGTCTACCTAAATGCTCCCTCTTTTTGGCAGCTATCCTATAAATACTTTCCTGGGAGTAAGCCCCACTGCACATGATGTGACATACAGCTGAGTAGACATGGTAGGATTGGACTGTTTTTCTAGGTTTTTCTGCAGCTTGGCACTTGATGATGGGCACTTGGCTCTGACCGTTGAGGGCTACAATAAGCTACTGGACTGCCTCTGAGGCTGGAGTTTGAAGGCCTCTGATCTCTGCAATTCTGTAGTCCAGTGGTTCCCAAACTGTGAGCCATGGCTCTCTGGGGAGCTGGGGAAACCAGCCAGGGGCATCACAGGATCCTAGCAAAAAAACCACGACCCAATGCAAGGTGGAGCTGCAGCCAATGGCCCAGTCGGTCAAGAGAGTCACCAGGTGAAAAGGTTTGGCAACCACTGCTCTTTGGTAAATGCATTTGAAGGGGGACTGCTGCTCCCCCTTGCCCGACGGCATGCTGACAGTAACAGGCATGCTTCACGGGCACTGCTCCTCCTCCCGTGGTTGTTTGATGAGAAAAGGAAGATGAGAATGGCATGGAATCTCCTGGCATGGAATGGCATGGAATCTCCACCACTCTTCTCTACTCCGCAGTTCTTCCACTATGTTGCAAATCAGCAACTGTGAGAGGAAGAGTGATGGTAGCAGAGATGACACGCTTCCCAACCATCTCCCACCTGAAGCTATCATTTCAGTCTACTTCATAAATGAGGTGGCCACGTACGGATGGGGAGAGCAGAAAAAAGAAAATATTTCTTTACCCAGCGTGTCATTGGTCTGTGGAACTCCTTGTCACAGGATGTGGTGATGGATATGGTGATGGCCTAAATGCCTTTAAGGGTACAATCCAGGCCCTTGCGTAGTGCTAACAGAACATTGTTGTATCAGCACTGAACGGCACCTCCACATTGGCTCTAAGGCTCCCAGTCTAGTGCCAGTTGTAGCGCTGGCCTGAGAGCACAGGTGGAGAGCCCCCCTGGCAAACTCAGCAGGCACAGGGGCAATTGTGGGAGGGTGGGAGAGCAGAACTGGGCAGGGGATGGGCAGGCCAGCCCAGGGAGGGGGGCAGGTCTGGGATACGGCCATTAGGCCGCATCCAAGGCCTCTTCCTCAGGCCGCATGACCAGATTCAGGCTGTAAAAGGGGATTGGACTCCATCACACATTGCAAGCCATGATGGGTCTGTGTAACCTCCTGGGTTTAGAAATAGGCTACCTCAGAATGCCAGTTACAGGGTAGTGGCAACAGGATGCGGGTATCTTGTTGTGTGCTCCCTGAGGCATCTGTGGGCCACTGTGAGATACAGGAGGCCGGACTAGATGGCCTCCTGTTTTTATGATTCTTATGTTTTTATGAGGGGATTACTATCCATTGAAGGCTAGGCTGGCCTCTGACTATTAGCTGCAGGGGCGCAATGGTGGAGAGAGCTGAATGATGTCTGCAGAGAACAGCTGTCATGAGATGGGCCAAGCTCCCCTGCTTCTCCACGCTTTCCATTGTGTTAGGCACGTTGAGCCTAACCTGACAAGACACATGCTTGCAATCATGATGGACATGAACATTGAAGAGGACTGGAAGGGGGTTCTTACCAACACCCAGGCGCTCTGTCTGTGAGTCCCATCACAATGACGATTAGGAGAATGTGGCTGCACTGCACAGTGGGGGTTTTTTTCATGTTTAGTTTTCCATAGCAAAACGGAGCAGAGCAATTAGGCAGCAAAAACATTCTGTCAAAAGATACACAGACCGATGAGGAATACTCTGGAGCTACCCTGCAGAGTTCAAGGAAACTTCCTGTTCTGGATTAACTACTGTTTCATTTCAACGAGGGACATATTGGAACCATAAAGTGAATCATCATCAGCTTGGTGTGTAGCCTGTTGCCTGATATGCCTGATTTGTTTGCTTTGATGCATGTCACTGGTAGACACATACACGTGGCCCGAGTTGGTTAGGATTGCACCCTGAGTTGCACCCCAGTGCATTAAGGGTACTACCTCAAGTGCTGGCCGCTCTTAAGCCAGCCCCAGTCCTCAGCTTTTCATTCCCTTGGTGATGGACTTGACATTCTTAGCGGAAAGATACCTTCAATGATCAGCTGCTAGGAACAAATATCAGAGGATGACCATCACTTTTATGTCCAGTTTGTAAGATTCCCATCCCAGGTATTTCTGGCTGACCACAGTTGGAGGCAGAGAGCTGGGCTACTAGACAAGTCTTGGGTTTCATCCAGCAAAACAGTACTGTATGGATCTCCTGCATCTTGCCTACCATCACTATCTTCCAGCATCATCCATTTTTCACAGAGTGGTTGTGGGAGACTAACATGAAAGAAGGGCATATTGTGCCTTGAGAACAGTGTGGAAACAAACTGTAAAACAATCCCATTTCATAGATGAGAGGACCGGGGGCATGAGGAGCTCAAAGCAATCCAGCCAGAGTTCATTCAGAGTGCAATCTTAGGGCACAATCCTAACCTGCAGTTAGGCTAGCATAGTTAAGCGAACAAAAATTGCCTGGCACAAGGGACACAAAACTTTTCCGGGTGGAGAAGACCAGAAGGGATTGTGAAGAGCTCCAGAAGGATCTCTCCATGTTGGGGGAATGGGCGGCAAAATGGCAGATGCGTTTCAACGTAGACAAGTGTAAAGTGATGCACATTGGGGCCAAAAACCAAAACTTCACCTATAGGCTTATGGGTTCTGAGCTGTCTGTGACAGCTCAAGAGAGAGATCTTGGGGTGCTGGTGGACAATTCAATGAAGGTATGGTCCCAGTGTGCGGCAGCCATTAAGAAGGCCAATTCCAGGCTTGGGGTAATTAAAAAAGGGGTTGAGAATAAAACAGCCAATATTATCATTGTGGTTGTTGTTCAGTCGCTAAGTCATGTCGACTCTTCGCGACCCCATGGACCACAGCACGCCAGGCCTCCCTGTCCTCCACTAGCTTCTGGGGTTCACCCAATTTCATGTTCATCGCTTCAGTGACACTGTCTAACCATCTCATCCTCTGCTGCCCCCTTCTCCTTTTGCCTTCCATCTTTTCCAGCATGAGGGTCTTGTCTAAAGAGTCCTCTCTTCTCATGAGGTGGCCAAAGTATTGGAGCTTCAGCTTCAGGATTTGTCCTTCCAGGGAGCAATCAGGCTTGACTTCCTGGAGGATTGACCGACTGGATCTCCTTGCAGTCCAGGGGACTCTCAAGAGTCTTCTCCAACACCATAATTCAAAAGCATCGATTCTTCGGCGCTCTGCGTTTCTTATGGTCCAGCTCTCACAGCCATACATTGCTACTGGGAAAACCATCGCTTTGACTAGGCGAACCTTTGTTGGCAGGGTGATGTCTCGACTTCTTACTAAGTTGTCTAGGTTTGCCATAGCTTTCCTCCCAAGAAGTAAACGTCTTTTAATTTCATGGCTGCTGTCACCGTCTGCGGTGATCTTGGAGCCCAGGAAAGTAAAGTCTGTCACTGCTTCCATTTCTTCCCCTGCTATTTGCCAGGAAGTGATGGGAGTGGTGGCCACCATCTTAGTTTTTTTAATGTTGAGCTTCAAGCCCATTTTGGCACTTTCCTCTTTCACCCTCATCAGAAGGTTCTTGAGGTCTTCCTCACTTTCTGCCATTACAGTGGTGTCATCTGCATATCTGAGGTTGTTGATATTTCTCCCAGCAATCTTGATTCCAGCTTGTGAATCATCCATCCCTGCCTTCCTCATGATGTACTCTGCATATAAGGTAAATAAGCAGGGTGACAGTATACAGCCTTGTCGTACTCCTTTCCCAATTTGAAACCAATCAGTTGTTCCATGTCCAGTTCTACCTGTTGCTTCCTGACCCACATACAGGTTTCTCAGAAGGCAGATCAGGTGGTCTGGTACTCCCATCTCTTCAAGAACTTGCCACAGTTTGTTGTGATCCACACAATCAAAGGCTTTAGCATAGTCAATGAAGCAGAGGTAGATGTTTTTCTGGAACTCTCTGGCTTTCTCCATGATCCAGCGAATGTTGGCAATTTGATTTCTAGTTCCTCTGCCTCTTCCGAAACCAGCTTGTACATCTGGTAGTTCTCGATTCACATATTGCTGAAGCCGAGCTTGTAGGATTTTGAGCATCACCTTGCTAGCATGTGAAATGAGTGCAATGGTGCGGTAGTTTGAACAATCTTTGGCATTGCCCTTCTTTGGGATTGGAATGTAAACTGATCTTTTCCAGTCTTGTGGCCACTGCCGGGTTTTCGAAATTTGCTGGCATATGGAGTGCAGCACTTTGACAGCATCATCTTTTAAGATTTTGAGTAACTCAGCTGGAATGCTGTCACCTCCACTAGCTTTGTTGTTAGTGATGCTTTCTAAAGCCCACTTGACTTCACACTCCAGGATGTCAGGTTCGAGCTCAGTGACCGCACCATTGTGGTTATCAGGAACACTTAGATCAGCCTTATAGTGTTCCTCTGTGTATTCTTGCCACCTCTTCTTAATCTCATCTGTTTCTGTTAGGTCCTTGCCGTTCTTCTCCTTTATTGTGCCTACCTTAGCATGAAATTGTCCTTTCTCATCTCCAATTTTCTTGAAAAGATCTCTAGTCTTTCCCATTCTGTTGTTTTCCTCTATTTCTTTGCATTGCTCATTTAGGAAGGCCTTCTTATCTCTCCTTGCTGTTCTCTGGAAATCTGCATTCAGTTGGGTATATCTTTCCCTTTCTCCCTTGCTTTTGGCTTCCCTTCTTTCCTCAGCTATTTGTAAAGCCTCTTCAGACAGCCACTTTGCCTTCTTGCATTTCTTTCTCTTTGGGATGGTTCTAGTTGCTGCTTCCTGTACAATGTTACACACCTCCGTCCAAAGTTCTTCAGGCACTCTGTCTACCAAATCTAAGCCCCTAAATCTATTTGTCACCTCCACTGTATACTTGTATGGGATCTGATTTAGGTCATACATGGAGGGCCTAGTGGTTTTCCCTACTTTTTTCAGTTTAAGCCTGAATTTTGCAATAAGAAGCTCATGATCTGAGCCACAGTCAGCTCCAGGTCTTGTTTTTACTGCCTGTATAGAACTTCTCCATCTTTGGCTGCACAAAATGTAATCAATCTTATTTCGGTGTAGACCATCTGGTGAAGTCCATGTGTACAGTCGCTGTTTGTGTTGCTGGAAAAGGGTGTTTGCTATGTCTAATGTGTTCTCCTGACAAAACTCTATCAGACTTTGCCCTGCTTCATTTTGTACTCCCAGACCAATCTTGCCTGTTATTCCTATTACCTCTTGACTGCCTACTTTAGCATTCCAATCCCCTATAATGAGAAGGACATCTTTTTTGGGTGTAAATTCTAGAAGGTGTTGTAGGTCTTCATAGAAACTGTCAACTTCTTCCTCATCAGCATCAGTGGTCTACGGACTTGGATTACTGTGATGTTGAAAGGGTTGCCTTGGATCCGAACTGAAATCCTTCTATCATTTTTGAGGTTATACCCCAGTACTGCTATTCTCACTCTCTTGTTCACTATGAAGGCTACTCCATTTCTTCTAAGGGATTCCTGCCCACAATAGTAGATGTAATGGTCATCTGAATTAAATTCTCCCATTCCTGTCCATTTTAGTTCACTAACTCCCATGATGTCGATGTTCAGTCTTGACATCTCGCGTTTGGCCACATCTACCTTACCCTGATTCATAGATCTGACATTCCAGGTTCCTATGCAGTATTGTTCTTTGCAGCATCGTACTTTCCTTTCACTTCCAGACACATCCACAGCTGAGCTTCCTTCCGGTTTTGGCCCAGCTACTTCACTCTTTCTGGAGCTACTAGTACTTGTGTTCTTCTCTTCCCCAGTAGCATAATGGACACCTTCTGACCTGAGGGGCTCATCTTCCAGTGTCATATCATTTAGCCTTTTTGTTCTGTAATCCATGGGGTTTTCTTGGCAAGCATACTGGAGTGGGTTGCTATTTCCTCCTCCAGCGGATCACATTTAGTCAGAACTCTCTACTGTGACCTGTCCACCTTGGGTGACCCTACATGGCATAGCTCACAGCTTCATTGACCTACTCAAGCCCCTTCGCCACAACAAGGCAGTGATCCATGAAAGGGAATATTATCATGCCATTGTACAAATCGATGGTAAGGCCGCACCTGGAATATTGTGTGCAGTTCTGGTCACCACACCTCAAGAAGGACATAGTGGAGCTGGAAAAGGTGCAGAAGAGAGCGACAAAAATGATTACGGGGCTGAGGCACCTCCCTTATGAAGAAAGACTGCAGCGTTTGGGGCTCTTCAGCCTAGAAAAAAGGCGCCTGAGGGGGGACATGATTGAGACATACAAAATTATGCACAGAAGGGATAGAGTCGATAGAGGGATGTTCTTTTCCCTCTCTTAAAACACCAGAACCAGGAGGCATCCGCTAAAACTGAGGGTTGGGAGAGTTAAAACAGATAAAAGGAAGTACTTTTTTACCCAGTGGGTGGTTAGTCTGCGGAACTCTTTGCCACAGGAGGTGGTGATGGCATCTGGTCTAGATGCCTTTAAGAGGGGTTTGGATGGATTTCTGGAAGAAAAGTCCATCATGGGCTATAGGCCATGATGGATTGTGCAACCCCCTTACATTAGTAGTAGGCTACTTCGGAGTACCGGGTGCAAGGGAGTGGCAACAAGATGCAAGCGTCTTGTGTCTCGTGCCTCCCTGGGGCACCTGGTGGGCCGCTGTGAGACACAGGAAGCTGGACTAGATGGGCCTTTGGCCTGATCCAGCAGGGCTCTTCTTATGTTTCTTATGTTCTTATGACACCATAAAGTATGTTTGGACCACTCTTGGAGAGGCCAGCACACAGACATGCACCATCCTTCCTGACTCCAAAAGTGATCCAAACATGCTTTACTTTGTTGGTCTAACTGTGCCAGCCTAACTCCAGGTTAGGATTGTGCTTTTAGTCATCGTTGCAAGAACCTTGTAAAGTTAGGGCAATTGAACACAATGCACTGAAAACACTTTTGCCAATCACACCATTTGTCTATGGGTGAATTTTGTTCATGCAGGATAGAAAGTGGAAGACAGTCTGGAAACAAATATTGTGTACATTTTAACCAATGCAGGAAATGCCATCCACCAATAAAAGTTCCATACCTGGAACTACTCTGATCCCAAACACCCTTACTAGGGATTAAGTCCCATTGAGTAAAGCTTCCATTGCACAAATGGGGCTATTTTGAAGCTGACAAAGTACAACAGGCTCACTGAGCTACTAGACAAAATGTTATATTTGTTTAAAATGCACATGATGAAACGTTACACAGGAAATCTTTAAAATGTACACGCCGCCCTTCTCCTCAGGAGACATATTATAATGTAATTTTATAACAATACTAGCTGTTTGTGACCCGGCGTTGCCTGGGGGACAATGTATCCCGAGGTTCTAGTAGGAGAAGGAATGAATTAGGGGGGCCCTCCCCACCCAGTATTGATGACCCTGAGCCCGAACTGCACACTATCACTGTGAAAGTAATTAGGAAGCAAGTAGACAATCAACCAAGAGAGCGAAATGAAACTGTCACACTTACTGAACAATGTCTGCAGGTAATCTGGTGGGATAGCAGTGAAGTATGAGAAACGGGAACAGCTGGCCAGTGAGCTCTGTGTAAATCTGTCCATCTCAGATCTGACTGGGTGCTGGAATTGTCTGGAGCATGCTCTTTCTAGCCTGGGCAACTCAGAGCCTGGGAAGACGTTTCACTTTCGGTTTTGAGTACTGCCTGTGTATCAGCTCAGCTACTGCAATCCTACCACACAACCTGCAGAATCGCTTGTGACCACAGGGTGGCAGCAGACCTCTAGTCCAATGCAATCCGCTTGGTTCTTGACGCGCTGGCCCCCCTCCCCGAAAAACCGGGGGCTTTAGGGGGGTCTGACCCCCGCAGTGTTTTTTGCCAGGCCACAAGGTACGTGCGTGCCGAGTTTCGTGCCAATCGGTCAAGGCGTTGAGGAGCCTATTCAGAACATACATACACACCCACACACAAACCCACCCACATACCCACACACATACCCACACACACACCCACGTTCATTTTTATATAGATAGATAATTTTATAAATATACAAGCAATACAAGCAATCATATAAGGAAGTCATACCAAATCTGAACCCTCACCCCAAAACCAAACCAAATAAGTTTTGGCATTAAACCAGATCTGATCCCAAACCTCAGATCTTTTGGTCTTGGCTTTCAACCTGAGCCCTAAACACAAAATGTGGTGAGAGGTTCAAAATCACTGGACAGTAAGCTTGCAACAGCACCATTAATGTTGTATTTCACTGGTTTTCCATCTTGGTGTGTGTGGTTTGTAAAAATGTCAACTTCAAAAAACCAAAATGTTCTTAAAACAAAAAAAAATTTCTCTAATCGAGTAGCGGTAATAGTATCCATTTGAAACAGCAAGTGAAAAAATGTGATGTGATTTGGTCAGAAATGCTACCAAACGATCTTGAAGTGTCCAATCTGGTCACTGAACCGTATTTTGAAAAATTTACATCTGAGCTAGAACTCAAAAGAGTTTAAAGATAGATATATACTGATGAACTGGTACTTGGTACTGTTAAATGGTTTCCCATTAAACTGTTACTGGTTTGACTCCCCAGTTAGAGTCAGAATAAAGGCTTTGGAATCCAATGTTTGAATGACGATTGTGGTTTTGAGCTTCATGACCCATCAGCTAATCCACGTTGTTGTGGTGCTCCCATCATTTGAGTTTTTCTTCAGAAATCGGCCTCTATCGAAATGCAAAGAAAGCAGTTCGAAAGGGCAAGCGGAGGGGAGAGGGATATATATACCAGCCTCGCCAGAAAACTGCTTCCCTCCTGCCCCCTTCTCAATCTATATATATAAAAACGGACGTGGGTATGTGGCTGTCTGTGTGTGTGTGTGTGTGTGTGTGTGTGTGTGTGTGTGTGTGTGTATGTATGTTATGCATAGGCTCGGGAATGCCTGGACCCACTGCCACGAAACTTGGCACACTCGTACCTTGCAGCTTGGCAAAGAACACTGCGGGGGTCAGACCCCCCCTACAGCCCCCCGTTTTTCAGGGAGGGGGGCCAGATCGTCAGGAACCAAGGGGATTGCATTGGACTACAGGTCTGCTGCCACGCTGTGGTCACAAACGATTCTGCAGGCTACACAGGGACTAAGCCAAACCGAAAGTGAAACTGCTTTGCACTGCCTGAGTTGCACAGAGTTGCAAAGGATCCAGAGAGTTCCAGCACCCACTTGGATCTGAGAGGGGCCTATTTCCAGAGAGCTGGCTGCCCACCTCTTCCACTTTCTCATACTTCAGGGCTATCCTGCCACACAACCTGCACACCTTGGTCAGTGAGTATGACTGTTTCATTTGGCTCTTTTACTTGATTGTGTCCCTGTTTCCTCATTCACTTCACAGTGATAGTGTGCATTTTGGGTTCCAGGTCTTCAATACTTTCTTATCTCAGGGACGAGTTCTATATTTCTATATATGGATCTAACTATTTCATACTTTTGAGGGATGTCTGTATATTTGTGTGTATGTTCCACCATTACTCAGGAACGCCTGGAACGTTGTGCACCAAGCGTGGTACACTGCAGAACAAACTCATTCCTTCTCCTAATAGACCCTGGGGACAATTTGTCCCCCCGGGCAACGCCGGGTCACAAAAAGCTAGTTAGCAATAATTCTGAAAGTGCCAACCCTCTGGGAAATTCCAGAAACTGCCCTATAAGTACCCCTTCATGGCTGAGGAGACCTGTCACAGCTGCAACTGGACTGGAGCCGGGAAGTCTCTCTCCTGCGCACTCAAGAAGCAATCAAAGGAGAGAGGGAAAAATCAACCAATCGGCAGGAGGAGCCGCAGAGCCAGAGACCTAAAAGGCTTTCAAGAGGATGAGATCAGCGCGAAGTAAGTACAGTCGAACTCTGGTCAGTTTCGCTCTAGCCGCAATCACTGCCTGGGCTGATGAGGCGCTGGTAAGTTTCGGGCGGACTTCTCTTGACAGTGGAGGCTCTTCTTATTTGGGGACAATTGCCAGTGGATTTCTTAAATTCTCTCACCAATATAGTTTATAACAGTGGAAAGACGTATTTTCTTCCCCATCCTGAAAGGCCCTTCCTTGGAACTGTGGGATTAGGCTTATCAGAGTTCCTCTAGTAACCCTGAGTGCCACTAACCATTGTACAGAAGAGGGGATTTTGACAGATGCAGCTCGGAAGGGGTTAAAAAGCTGCACCTGCCAAAGTTCCCTCTGCTATACAATGGTTAAAGGTACAGGCACTGCCCTCCGTTGTATGTGGGTATCTTGTGTGGGTTAAATAAAGAGGTTTTGCTCTTCCTCCCTCCCGCCACTCCCTCCCTCGCTGGAGCAAATCAAAACCGATGAACTTCATCACGGACGGACGAGGTGGGGCAGCTGTTCCTCGTGAAGCTGATTAGAATAAGACCTATTGCAGTTGCTCGTAAGGAAAAGGAAGCTTAAAGCTGTTCTGTTCGCTCAGCTGTTCTGTCCAAGGTGCTAGTCCGTGCCAGGCAAGAACGTTAGATTAACTGGAGTCGCCATACCTGTTAAATTGATAGGAATCGAGTGAAGCCAAGGGGCGGGCTTAGCGGCCATGTTTGTGTGCCCCAAACAGTCTTGATTCCAAGCATTTCAGATTGCTTTTCTGGTAGTGTTTGGGACTGAATAGTTTACTCCTGAAATAAAAACTTACCAAAATAACAATGTGTGACCGTGTAGAAACATCAGTGGTAACCATATTATGAGTTAATATGCAATTCCAAGGTTTAATTCCGCGTAATTATATTACTGAACACACCGGACGAAATGCTACTTGCTGTCTATTTGAACTCGGATTGCACTGTTTTGACAGACTTATTTTTTGAAATTTACACAACCAAAAATAAAGTGTGAACGGGAAGGAAAGAAAAAAAGGGGAGGATGGGCAAAAATTAGATAAATATATAGGAAAATTTCAGTAAAATCTCTTCATGACACAAGTAGTTGTCAATATGAGAGTAATTCTTTTTTACTTCTAGACTATTAAGAGTATTTTTTTTAAACTTCTACACTCACACACACCCCTATAAAACAATTCTGTTAATGTTCAGACTTTTGAAAATATTACAGCAGAAAATGGAAGGTGGGGAAAAAAAGTGTAAACGGGAAGGGGGGGAAAAGGAGGGGGGAATTTTTTTTTCCCTTCTAGAACATTAACAGTGGGTGTCTGAAAATGGCGAAGAAGACTGCTAGGAACAACAAGAAATTACACAGCTTTAAAAAATAATGCACTCACTGTTAACGGTTGTTTTATTGAACCGATGTAAGGTGAATACATGAACCTTTCCGTGGAAATTAAATCCCATTTTTCGTACAGCCATTCGCACACCCGTATGCAGAACACGCAGGCATGATTTAAAAAGTTGATATTAGATAAATATGTAGGAAAATTACATGAATTCGCGGCAATCCTCATTGGCGGGAAATGTCTGAGTCGGCCATATTTGTGTGCCCCGGAAGCTTCAAGAAAATGACCTTATGCCGACTCCAGTTAATCTAACCTTTTTGGTGCCAGGCAAGAGAGCAGGAAGGGCAGATTCTAGGCATGATGCCGACCCGCAGCCTCTTTATTCTGGGCGATCAGAGAAAGAGAGCCATAAACTCCGTTAAGAACGCTTTGTCGCCTCTTGTTTGTTTTCTGCCCTTTCTTGGGAGCCGCCCTTCAGTCTCGCAGCAGCCCGGTAAGGCAGGTTCTGCTTAGAGCGACTAAGGCAAAAAAGAGCATTAGAATAAAAATTGATCTCTGGAACCTACTGCTACATGATTGTGCGAAGCTCGGAGTCGTTTTTCACTCTTGTTCGTTATCTTTTGCTTTCGGTGTCTGAAATGCTTATCATTTATCTTTCTTTGGGTGGGGGGAGGGAGAACCGAGAAAGCTAATAGACAGTGGTGTGTGTGTGTGTGTGTGACTGTGCTAACCTGTGTAGGTCTATTAAAGTAGGTTCAAGTCGTGTCGCTAGGAATTGGTCCTGGGTGTGTTATGTATAGGATTTAAGTCTTGGTCTAGTTTTCCAAGACCACTCAGTTAGGCTGTAACTATACATAACGCGTAGTGTTGTGTGTGCTTCTTCCGCTAACCTCCACCTTCAATCAAAGGCGGGAGGCTGTGAGAATTTAAGCGGAAGATGGGGGAGGGGGTGTTTCCTCCTCCTGTTTTCGATCACTCTGGCTTTATTTCTTCTCCCCTCCCCGCCCCCCAGAGTCTGCTTGTACTGAGTGTGATGTCCGACTCGCTTCCCAGTGTTCCCAAGGATCTGTCTTGGGGCCGATGCTTTTCAACCTGCTCATAAATGATCTGGAGATGGGCATAAGCAGCGAGGTGGCCATGTTTGCAGATGACACAAAACTTTTCCGGGTGATGAAGACCAGAAGGGATTGTGAAGAGCTCCAGAAGGATCTCTCCATGTTGGGGGAATGGGCAGCAAAATGGCAGATGCATTTCAACGTAGACAAGTGTAAAGTGATGCACATTGGGGCCAAAAACCAAAACTTCACCTATAGGCTTATGGGTTCTGAGCTGTCTGTGACAGCTCAAGAGAGAGATCTTGGGGTGCTGGTGGACAATTCAATGAAGGTATCAACCCAGTGTGCGGCAGCCATTAAGAAGGCCAATTCCATGCTTGGGGTAATTAAAAAGGGGGTTGAGAATAAGACGACCAATATTGTTGTGCCACTGTACAAATTGATGGTAAGGCCACATCTGGAGTACTGTGTACAGTTCTGGTTGCCACACATTAAAAAAGATATAGGGGAACTAGAGAAGGTGCAGAAAAGAGCAACCAAAATGATTACGGGGCTGGGGCACCTCCCATATGAGGAAAAGCTACAGTGTTTGGGGCTCTTCAGCCTAGAAAAATGGTACCTGAGGGGGAACTTGATTGAGACATACAAAATTATGCATGGGGTGGATAGAGTGGGTAGAGGGAGGTTCTCTTCCCTCTCTCACAATACCAGAACCAGGGGACATCCACTAAAATGGAGTGTTGGGAGAGTGAGAACAGATAAAAGGAAATACTTTTTTACCCAGAGGGTAATTAATCTGTGGAACTCCTTGCCACAGGAGGTGGTGATGGCATCTGGCCCAGATGCTTTTAAAAGGGGACTGGACAGATTTCTGGAGGAAAAGTCCAGCATATGCTACAGGCCATGATGGTTAGTGCAACCTCCTTACTTTAGAGTCAGGCTACCTTGGAGTGCCAGATGCAGGGGAGTGGCAATGAGATGCACATATCTAGTTGTCTTGTGTGTTCCCGGAGGCATCTGGTGGGCTGCTGTGAGGTGCAGGAAGCTGGACTAGATGGCCCTTTGGCTTGATCCAGTGGGGCTCTTATGTTCCAATTAAACTGTAGCCGTTGCACAATCGCTGTGTGGCTTTAAAATGCAGTTTTTTAAAATCTTCATGCATGGTTTAAAAACTGAGAGTTTTGTTTCCTGCTCAGTGACTCAAGAATTGCAGAAACAAATAACAGTGAGCAAAGAGGCAATACTTTCTTGTGGTAGGGCAGAATTCTTGGCACGCTTTGGTACACTTGCTCTGAGGTTGGAATCTGGGGCAGAACATGCAATGGGTTCTTCTAGGGTTACCAAACTGGGACAGTCTATACCTTTAACCATTGTATGGAAGAGGGAATTTGGGCAGGTGCAGCTCATCATGGAAGGGTTTCAAAAGCTGCACCTGCCCAAATTCTCTCTCCTATACAATGGTTAAAGGTATAAGCATTCTGTCCTGATTTGTACCTGGTAACCCTAGCTGAAGGTGTAGTATCTGGATGTGGTGGCACTGTGGGTTAAACCGCAGAGCTGTTGAGCTTGCTGACCGGAAGGTTAGCAGTTTGAGACCATGCAATGGAGTGAGCTCCTGTCGCTTGTCCCAGCTCCTCCCAACCTAGCAGTTCGAGCACCTAAAAATGCAAGTAGATAAATAGATACCATTTTGGTGGGAAGGTAACAGCGTTCCGTGCGCCTCGGCATAGAGTCATGCTGGCCACATGACCACGGAAGCTTGTCCTTGGACAAATGCCGGCTCTACAGGCTTAGAAACGGAGATGAGCACTGCCCCCCACAGTTGGTCACGACTAGACCATTCGGTCGTGGGGAAACCTTTTTAACCCTAATTTTAGTACCTACAGTTAGTTCAGTTAGGCAGGGCTGGGAGGTGTGAATAGACTGAACGTTAAAAAAAAATGTTTAATCCCCCTCCCATTTATGCCCTAGTATTTATCTTCCTCTCCCAGGTGAAATTCTTTCTCTGATCAGCTCTGCATTGTGGATGATGTGCTTAGCTGTACCCCTGATGGCGTACTCTGGAGACCCGAGATTCTTCAGTAAAAACATGGAGTTTGCCCACAAGATAAGGAGCGATGTTGTTGCGATGAAGGAGCGTCTGGTGAGTTGTATACTTCACACCTCTCTTTTTAAGCCCATCTCCTCAAAACAGGCACTGCAGATCCCAAGAGACAGACTGGCCAGTTTTGGCTTGTATAAACTTGGAGCCTCATCTGGAAATGCTCCCTTGCCAAAATCTGACCCTTTTAAATTGCACTCTGGCTGAGAAAGCGGCTGTGCCCCGGACTGGCCTGTAGGAGCAGTGTGGAGCTCCTACACCACATGCCTTGGCAAACTCTGGATCATAAACCTATTTTTCCCCTATTGGACTCAAGATTTGGGATAAACAAAATAGTTGGCAAGCCATTCTGATATGGGACTACATTTTCAAGTATTTCCTGTAAATGGCAATTTGCCCTTCATGGACACTTAACCCCATACGCAGCTAAGTTTTCCCTTTCTCCTATCCTTAGCACTGTGAACTCGGGGCCAGGCCAGGTCCTCTTTTATCTTCCCCAATGCATTGGTCTCGCCTTTCCCAGCATTTGTAAACTTGTGCCAGCCTGGAAAGGTCACTGAGTGACAACAGGAGAAAACAAATGCCTGCGAAACACATTGGAAAAGGTGTGCTATTCTCCTTGGCTTCCTCTCGAGAACAGGTTTTAACTGATCCTGACAAATAGAAAAAAAGTAGATCTTCTCTGGCTCCTATTCCAAATTTCACTGGAAGGAAAAACACTGCAACAGATAGCTTGTTGCACTACTTAAACAAGGTGTGATCCTTTTCCTGCACAGCCTTTCAATGTGGATCTGTGAACCTGATACATTTTTATGTCGTGGCCAATCAAATCATGCACCAAGGCAAACTGGATTCTGCAACTCTAGTCACTGTGGAAATTGAAAAAAAATGAATAGTTCTACAGCTGTTCTGTATGTTTTCTGCTTGTCTGTAGACTGTAGCATAAACATGTCCCTCCTTTTAATGAAATCCTTTACTGCTGCTCCCCAGTGGATAGGAGATGTGTCACTTAGCTTAGGTTCTGTTGCTCTCATGGGGCAGGGTTTCATAGGGGTGAGCTCTGTTTACAGAATATGCAAGCTCTTCTGCTTGATTAGGAGCATGTAACCACACAGGGGTAGAGGTTGTTTAGCTAGAGGGGTTTGCAAACTATTTTACTCAGAAGAAAGCCCACGGTGGTCAGTAAGATTTAGACCCCAAACCATGTCTATGCAGATGCAAGTAAGTTCCATTATAGTGAATGGGGCTTACTCCCAGGTATGTGTGGATAGGATTGCTGGCTGGCTGTAATCCTATTACTCACCCAAAAGAAACTCCTCCAAGTTTATCACCAATGCCTTTTCCTGTATTGCAAAAAGTACAAGGGGAGAATAAAGTGCCCATCCAGGATCTTGTATACTTACAAGATGGGATGCAGGAAAGGTTCCTCTATACCCAAGTGGTAGGGAGAAAATTGTGTTTTTAGCATCAACTTGTATTCTGGAACTGTCCAACAACCTTGTATTTCTCTCCCCTGCTCTACCTTCTGCAGCATGCAAAATTCAGGATTGTCAGAATTCAGAATTCAGTATTCAGTAATGAGCTGCAACTGATGAGGGAACTCGTAGCAATCCCATCTCTCAATTGCGACAGCGACCCTTGCAATCTGGTAAGTACCCGCCTTTCATTCTGGATCCTAAAGTTGTATTTTTCCTACCCCAGGACGATCCAGAGCAACACCTCTTGCAAAAATAACCTTTCCTTGTTTGCAGAAGGACTTGTGGTGGTTTTCTAATGCCTGTGTGTTTAAAGGTACAGCAGGCAGAAATAAGCAGGAGTGGAGCCAGGGCTGGCTCTTCCGTGAGGCCCCTTGAAGCAGTTGCCTCAGGCAACAGATCAGTGAGGGAAGCCCACCTGCCTGCTTCACTGCTGCTCCTGCTTCTACTCCAGGAGAGAGTGGTGCAGCATCAGTCCCAAGCCAGCACTAGCACCCCCCAAGGCAACTGCAGACCCACCCTCCCCCAGCTATTTCTTGCTACAGGCAGCCACCCAGAGGGAACTCTTTGCTCTTCCCACACTAGCTTCCACTGCCATCAAGGTATGACCTGCATTCCAGGTTCAAGGAACACCAATTGGCTGTTTTGGTCCGTTTGGTCCAAAGGCTGCCTGTCTTTCAACTAGGAAGTTGCATTAGAACCTAAAGAAAGGAGACCATTCCCATGTGAGCAAACCAGCTACAGGAATCCTCTTCTGTTCACCTAAAGTATTCCAGTTTGCCAAACATGTTCAGCATTTGTTCTTTGATCAATGACTCTCTCTCAGTAAAATCTGCATGTGGGGATATTCATGGCTCTGGTAGCTTGTACAATGGGGGGGGCAGGAGAGTATCTTCCTGAGCAGCCAAGCCAGTTGCCAGAAATATCCCTTTGAGTGGTGGGGGGGGGGAGTTGGAGATAATCTTGGTCACTGAATGGTAGGAAAAGGTTCTTTCCTTCCACTTACTTTGCAATCCTGACTTGGCACTTTTGAGAACTAGACAATGAGTGAGGGGGCGGGGAAAGCTTTCAGTGAAATTGATTAGATACTATCAAGCTTTTCTGTTTGGTCCCAGAGATAGCAGGCAGCTAGATTTGCATTTTTCCCTTGGTCTGATTGCAAGGGGGGGGGAAGGAATGTGGCTTTAAGAAACTTGAATATCAGGAGTCATATAGACACATTTGTATAACAGAACTGCATTGGTCACATGTTCAACCTTGTCTGTTTGGCTCTAGCTCAAAGCTTTTTTAACCACTACCTTTCCCCCATCTTGTTCTTGCAGGAAGACTGTTTCAACCAGATACGGGCAGGGCTACACACCTATGAAGGCTACCTCTCCCAGATTGCAGACGCCCTCCCCTCTTATGCGGATAGAGTGCGTCTTCTTCGGCTGGATGTCTGGAACCTGTCCGCCAACATCCAACAGCAGGTAAGAAGGGAAGCTCATCTACTGCTTGCCCAGTTCAGCTGGGGAGGGGGCAGGAAAAGTGCTGCTTGCCTGAGGAATGAAGCCCCTTTGGGTCGGCACCAATCTGGGGGAGAATTGTGATAGCCTGCTGCTGTAAGAATACAGCCACCCTGTGAGGAGGGCGAATTGTCTGAGTGTACTGAGGCTCTCCCTTGTGGTGCTGTTGCACCCCAGCATCTCCTCCTACAGGGAACTGTAGGCCAACACTGGCTACATGTTTTGAAATGTCCAGCTTGTGCAAGTTGCTGGCAGGGGTGTACCAGGTCAGAAGTGGCTATGAGGATCCCCCTACTTTGTGGACTGGCTTCCAGTATCTCTGCTCCTTGGTCGTTGCCCTCTATGCAAACAAAGGGCAAAAAGGACAGCTGCTTTGATCCGTGGCTTGTGTTGGCTTGTGTTGGCCCCATTCCCTTTGGTAAATGTTGATGGTATGTTGTGGTCACAATAGAAAATTTTGCATGCCTCTGGTGTGTCTGTGCTTAGGATGTATATGGCTGTTGGAAATCTGACCTTACTTGGGGCCAGGCCTGCCCGTAGGAGACTGTGATCCAAGCTGTGGGGGTGGATGAACAGGCATGCCTCTGAATATCATCCTTCCACCAAGATCTTGAGACAAAGAACCACAGAATCTATCATCTATCATCTATCAAAAAGAGAACGTGTGTGTGTTTGTGTGTATATGTATGTTCCAGCATAGCTCTGGCATGCCTGGAGTGACGTACACTAAACTTGGTACACATATGCCTTACAATCTGGCAACAAATACTGTAGGGGTATGACCAGTGGTGGGATTCAACTAAATTAACAACCGGTTCTATGATGTCATAGCCGGAGCCAAAAAAACCCGAAGCCAGACGAGGTAAGCGAGTGGGCGGGGCCCGGCCATTTAACAACCGGTTCTATAGAACCTGGGCAAACCCCTTGAATCCCACCACTGGGTATGACCCCCCTAGCACCCCTAGGAGTGGGGGTGCGCAGGGGGTGTCATGTAAAAATGATTGAAAACACCCGACATTAGTGTCGAATCCATAGTTTTTGGGGTTGCCAAGACACGCGGTGACATTCCTGATGCAGTTTGAATCCCAGTTCGGCCCCCATTGGCGTGGGGGGTGAGAAGGGGTGCAAAATAAAATGTCCACCATGACTTGCTGGAATGTCTGGAGCAATTTACACCAAACTTGGTTCACATATGCCTTACAGTCTGGCAACAAATACTGTGGGGGTATGACACTCCCAGCACCCCAGGGGTGGGGTGCGCAGGGGGTACCATGTAAAAATACTCAAACGCCCAAGATTAGTGTCAAATCTATAGTTTTCGGGGTCGCTGAGACAAATGGTGACACTCCCAGTGCCGTTTAAGTCCAGGTTCAGCCCTCATCAGTGGGGGTGGGTGGGTGAGAAGGGGTGCAAAATAAAATGTCCAAAATGATTGACATTAGTGTCAAATCCATAGTTTTCAGGGTCACTGAGCTGATTGGTGACAGTCCCGATGACATTTAAGCCCAAGTGTAGTCAAATAGAACCTTCTGCGAATTTTTAGAAATCATTATGCCCCGGTCTTTGACTCCAATCAAATACAGTACTTGCCATGTTACCAGGTGTAGTCACTGAATACAAGTCTATCTATACTGTAGTAGATGCCGATGAGGTTGTCAATTTCCCATCAGACTTCCTAAATTCACTTGATCCGGCTGGATTGCCACCACATCCTCTTTTACTTAAAGTGGAATCTCCAATTACTTTACTACGGAACCTTGACCCACCAAAACTTTGCAATGGCACAAGGCTGTGTGTCAAGAAGATGCTGGGTAATGAAATTGAAGCGACTATCTTAACACAAAAGGGAGAGGGTGAAACAGTTTTTATCCCACAGAGACCACTCATTCCGACAGATCTCCCTTTTAACTTTAAGAGATTGCAATTTCCAGTGAGACTTGCATTCTCGATCACGATCAACAAGTCACAGGGGCAGTCTATTAAGTACTGTGGAGTGGATTTGAGCTCGCCATGTTTCTCCCACGGACAATTTTATGTTGCTTGCTCGAGGGTGGGTTCACCCAAGAATTTATGTGTTCTTGCTCCTGGAGGTGAAACTAAACATGTTGTTCATAATCAAGTTTTGAGTTAAATTATTATAGTGAATTTGAAAAAGATTTCACTTTATAATTTTTATACTGTACTTATACTTTTGTTGTTGTTCAGTTGCTAAGTCGTGTCCGACTCTTCGCGACCCCATGGACCACAGCACGCCAGGCCTCCCTGTCCTCCACTAGCTTCCGGAGTTTGCCCAATTTCATGTTCATTGCTTTGGTGACACTATCTAACCATCTCATCCTCTGCCGCCTCCTTCTCCTTTTGCCTTCAATCTTTCCCAGCATGAGGGTCTTTTCTAAAGAGTCCTCTCTTCTCATGAGGTGGCCAAAGTACTTGAGTTTCAGCTTCAGGATTTGTCCTTCCAGGGAGCAATCAGGCTTGACTTCCTGGAGGATTGACCGACTGGATCTCCTTGCAGTCCAGGGGACTCTCGAGAGTCTTCTCCAACACCATAACTCAAAAGCATCTATTCTTAGGCGCTCTGCCTTTCATATGGTCCAGCTCTCTCAGCCATACATTGCTACTGGGAAAACCATAGCTTTGACTAGGCGAACCTTTGTTGGCAGGGTGATGTCTCGGCTTTTGATTAAGTTGTCTAGGTTCGCCATAGCTTTCCTCCCTAGAAGTAAATGTTTTTTAATTTCATGGCTGCAGTCACCATCTGCGGTGATCTTGGAGCCCAGGAAAATAAAGTCTGTCACTGCTTCCATTTCTTCCCCTGCTATTTGCCAGGAAGTGATGGGAGTGGTTGCCATGATCTTAGTTTTTTTAATGTTGAGCTTCAAGCCCATTTTGGCACTTTCCTCTTTCACCCTCATCAGAAGGTTCTTTAGGTCTTCCTCACTTTCTGCCATTACAGTGGTGTCATCTGCATATCTGAGGTTGTTGATATTTCTCCCAGCAATCTTGATTCCAGCTTGTGAATCATCCATCCCTGCCTTCCTCATGATGTATTCTGCATATAAGTTAAATAAGCAGGGTGACAGTATACAGCCTTGTCGTACTCCTTTCCCAATTTGAAACTTATACTTTTAATGACCTGTAAATAAAATTACTTCGATTTTACACTATAAATAGAATTCATTCCTTTTCCTGTCTAATTGAAGATTGGGATAAATAAATACCCGGGCAACGCTGGGTAAGGAACAGCTAGTACTTGAATAAAACCAACAGCAGAGTCAAAATACTGTTAGAGAAAAACAGAATTCAGACTTCTACGCCAAATGTATGGTAACAAAAGGGGGCTTGTGACCAATTGGATCTTTCCTGAAATCGATATATAAAGGTGTGTACACACACACACGTTCCGCATAGGTTCGACAACGCCTGGAGCAATTGGCACCAAACTCCGGACGCATGTGCCATGCAGCCTGGCGACAAACACTGCAGGGGTCAGGCCCCCCTAGCGCCCCCGGGGGTGGGGGTGTGAAGGGGACCCTGCAGGAAAATGGTCGAAAACAGCCAAAATTGGTGTTGAATCCATAGTTTCCGGGGTCGCCGAGATGAGCAGCGATGCTCCTGATGCCGTTTGAGTCCGGGTTCGGCCCCCGCTTGGCGTGGGGGGCGAGAAGCGGTGCAAAACAAAACATCCACCATGCCCTGCTGGCATGCCTGGAGTGATTGACACCAAACTTGGTACACGTATGCCTTGCCGTCTGGCGACAAACACTGCGGGGGTCAGACCCCCCTAGGACCCCCAGGGGTGGGGATGTGCAGGGGGTGCCGTGTAAAAATTATCAAAAACAGCCAATATCTGTGTCGAATCCATAGTTTCCAGGGTCGCTGAGGCGAATGGTGATGCTCCCGATGCCATTTAAGTTCGAGGGGGAGAGAAGGGGCGAAAAATAAAATGTCTGAAATGACCGACATTAGTGTCAAATCCACAGTTTTCGGGATCGCTAAGATGATTGGTGACAGTCCTGAGGACATTTGTTACCCGGGCAACACCGGTAACAATAAGCTAGTCTGAAAATAAAGATGGCATCTCCAAGTGTGTGTTTTGATTGTGACGGTCAAACCTCTTGGCCTCTGGTTGCTAATTCATTTTCTTGTTCTCTCCCCCCCCCCCAGATGGAAGAGACTGGCCTACCCACTGTCACCTATCCCCAGGCAAACCAGGTCCTGACCAAGTTGGGAAATCAAAATTGGAAAGATGTAGTTCGAAGCTATATCATCCTAGACGACTTGAAGG
Organism: Lerista edwardsae; assembly: GCA_029204185.1. NCBI lineage: Eukaryota > Metazoa > Chordata > Lepidosauria > Squamata > Scincidae > Lerista > Lerista edwardsae. Next base: position 8,826,624 of record JAJKFI010000047.1, read on the forward strand.
AATTCCTGGAGATGACTATTCGGGCACTGAGGCACTGCAGCACATAGAAGCCTAAGGAGAGAGCATGGGAGGGAGGCGGGGCCAGCCAACATGGACGGTCATGCTTCTTCCACTGGGGAAGAAGGGACCACATTCTCACCTTTTATCTGAAGCCCGATGGGGTATTCAGCCTGTGGTTTTCAGGAAAGGAAACCCAGGGTATAGGCATTTCCCAGCTAATTCCTGGGAATGGCAATCTCAGGAGGAACGCTGGGAGCCTGGAGCATAAGGGTGAGAAGATCCTGCACCATTAACGTGGACTGCAGGCTAATGTTGTTTGCCTCGTTAGAAAAGATCACGGACGGCGTCGAGAATGTTTCCATCTGGATTTGTAATCAAGCCTCTGTTGCAAATCTTGGCGCAGAGAAAGCAGAGAGCAGGAGGAGGAGAAGAATGAATGATAATTTGGACAAATAAATAATAGACTGAGAGATTGGAGTCGTTTTAATTGCTTTTGGCGAGAGAGATGGCCGCCAGAATCTCAGAGGGGTGAAGGAGGAAAAAGCCTGAAAAACATCAAAGACCCCAGCTGGAGTGCAAAAAGAAAGTGCAAAAGTATTTGACAAGATAAATTTAAATTAATACAAAACCAACCGACTTTCATCTATTTGTGATTTAAAAAAAGAAAAGGAAAGTATGTTATATATATATTTTTACCCCCTTTAAAATGGAGTCTGTGGAATGCAGCTGGAAGAACAAAGCATTGGAACTCATTGCCAAAGTATTTGTATTGAATTTTCAGATGGAAGTTTATGGCTATGAGAATTTTTTAAGAAGATAACTCCCTCTTCACAATGAACTTAAGATTATGATGAAACAATTAGAAGATCAGAAGGAAAAGAAAACTTAAAAGGTTTAAATTGGACTATTTTATATCACTGAAATTTATTTGGATTTATAATTTACAATCTCTTTGGACTAACCAGTAACTATTTGTGATAAAAAAAAGAAGAGGAAACTATTTTATTTTATTTTTACCCCCCCCCTTAAAGTGGAGTCTGTGGAATGCAGCTTGAAGAATACAGTATCGGTCTTCACTGCCAAAAAAATTGTATTGAACTTTGAGAGGGAAGATTATGGCTGTGAGAAAATAACCCTCTCTTCACAATGAACTTAAGATTTATGATGAAAGAATTAGAAGACCAGAAGGAAAAGAAAACTTAAAACTTTAAATTGGACTATTTTAAATTACTGAAATGTATGTGGATTTTTAAGAAAAATGTTTAATGTGAAGGTGAGGAATTTGAATTATAGGGGTAAAACATATACTGATAAAATATAATGGATGGTTTTTAGAATAGGGGTAACAGAATTAATAGTAAGAAATTAGAATTATTTGATACTTAAGACACTATAAGAAAGTAAGATCAGATGTTTAAAATGAGGATCAGTTGGTGGAAGAGATGAAATATCAAATAGATTAATCTTTTTTTTAGCATAAAGTTTTAATTCTTTTCAGTTTTGAGTTTTAAAGTTAGTTTAATGCTTGGTTAGAAATGTGTGCACCCTATGGAAAGAGAATGTTAGAACTTCAACTGGGACAAGATTAATTATGCAGTTTGAATGTTTGAATCGAAGAATGTTTAAAGGGGCTATTTAGATTATTTGAGTGAGGGGGGATGTTCTAATTACAGATAGATAAAGTTGAGATTTATAACTAAGCGATATGTTAGGACCCCCTACGACCTTGGACTAATTTGAATGCCCAGACATACTTATAAGGCATAGGCTGATGGAATGTATGAATTGAAGATTATATAAATGTGATATTTGGATCGATTTAATGAAGGGAGGGGTGTCTTTATTCTAGATATAAAGTTAAGATTTATAACAAAGCGATATTTAAAGACTACCCTTCAACTTAAATGATAAGATATTATAACCAAGTGATTGATATTAGTGATTGACTAGTGATTGATAACCCAAGGAGAAGATTCTGCATTTTTACCTATCTTTTTTCTTCTTCTCTTTTTTCCTTTGGAATGTTGAAGTTTAGAACAGGGGTGTTACACTAATAGCATGTATTAGGTTTGAAAGTAAAAGATAGATAGTAGTTTTCTCCTCTGCTGCATTTTATATCACTTATTATAATAGCAAATGCAATCCTTTCTTTCTTGTCTTGTTTTTTTTTCTTTTCTCTAGTGGTAATATTTGCTATGCTTTGCCTGCTCAGTGAGAAAGAATGTACTATGATAACATTTAGTCAAAACAAGGGAGAAAAAAAGGGGGGCCAATGAGAATCAGGAATAGCGTAAGATAAGAATTGACGTCAATAATAATATTTTTTTTGCTGAAACTTTTTGGCTCCAAATAATTTTAAAGATTGAATTACACTGACAGACAATGGATTATTAAGACTACTAATATAGATTAATAAATTAATTTTGATGGATACATTTGTTTAACAATATATGAGGCTTGGCTTAACAGTTTTATATTATTAATAATTGTTGAAGAAATGTATTGTAGGTAAAGTAGATTTCAATATATGCATGTAATCTCTCCATGACCTTATGTGTATACCTGTGTTACTATCCCCTCCCCTTTCGTATTAATATTTTCCTTTTCCCATTACTGTATAGTAGAAAATAAAATCATTTTGAAAAAAAAAAATGTTTTAATGTGAATTCTTTCTCCTTATCTGCATCATAACATAAGCAAACAGTCCCTAAAACACATACACAGCCTGCTCTGTCCGTGTTGGCTTCCCCAGGCAGCCATGGACAATCAACTGTTTAATGCCTTGTTTGGATTCTTTCCCCCCCCCCCAAGTATTGTGCTGCATTGGACATTTATTGTGGGGCTTGTAAGCCACCTTGGGCTTTTGCTTTTGCAAAATTTTTCAAATAAAACGACACTTCCTGCTTGATGACATCACTTCCGGCTGTGACATCACTTCTGGTGGGCGGATCCCAACACAAATGCCAATCAAAAGTGAGCCCCAGTCATAGTACCTGTTACTAAATCATTTAGATCCCAATACTGGATCCATGAGTCCAGTTGAAGGAGAATGAGAGCAAGCTAAGTACTAAAAGACCCCGTTAGGACAAGTGTAGTAACTTAGAGGGCTTCCTAATTCATAAGCACTATATGTAAAAAGACCTTAATGTTTTACCACTAATAGTCAGCTACTCTCACTTTCCCTCTTCCACAGTATAGGGATAATATGACTTCTTGTTCTGTTTAAAAAAAAATGGTTGGGGGGTGATCAGGGTACAAGAAATTAGAACAATGCCTTGTGTACTTGAATTTAAAGATGCTAGATACGCTACTATTTAAGAAGCACTCTTCATGCCATCAACTGTTGGTGGTATCAAGCTTTGACTGCTAACTTTTTGCATGGGTGGGACTCTTCTCTTCCCCTCCCCACATGTTGCAATTCTATATCCATTCACCAGGAACTAAATAGGGCTATGACTGATGGCGCTGCAAATTAAATTACCTTACCCTGGTACAAATTGAAAACATGTTGCTGCAAAACATTAGATTTCTAGCATTTGGCAATAAATGGCCACTTTTGGTATATAGTTTTATTGGGGAAAAATGTACCCTGCCTTTCCTGTACCACAACAAATATCCAGTGTGGTGCTTAGAACTCTAGTCTATATATATAAAGAAGAGCGTATGTATGTGTGTATGTATGTGTGTATGTATGTTTGTTCCACATAGGCTCCGCAACGCCTGGACCGATTCGCGCCAAACTCGGCACGCGGGTGCCTTGGCCCCCCGAAACCATCGCTGCGCAGTTTTGGAACGGATCGCGCCCCCACGGGCGCGGGTACAAGCGAATTTGTGGTTCTCTATGGCTGGCTATGGGCTGAACCGAACATTCCGAGGCTCTGGTGATGCCATGATGAGATGCAAATGACATGCGGAATCTTCAGGCAGCAACTGAACTCTTGACAGTTGAAGACAAACAACAGCAAACAGGTTTCACGCAGGCAAACCGATACAATGTGTTCTGTGGACATGTGGGCAGTCCCTGCTTGGCAGTGGACAGTTGGCGCAAGGTGCTGTGGCTGTTGCTCTCTCTGAAAGTTTACTTTCACTGTGTAACGTAAGGCAATTGGGCAGGTGCAACCAAAGGCTACAAAGATGAAACAACAGTGTACACAGGA
>JAJKFI010000047.1:8835780-8876541 GCA_029204185.1 Lerista edwardsae
ACCCGGGCACACATGTGAGTGGGGGTGGGGTCAGGGATGGGACATATAAACACCTGGGCACACATGTGAGGGGGGGCAGGGATGGGACATATAAATGGGCCATCTGTATGCCTGGTGAGTAGCTGGGGGTCGGGGATGGCACCTATAAACACCCGGGCGAAGCCGGGTACATAAAAGTTAGTATAATCTATATATATAAAGAAGAGCGTATGTATGTGTGTATGTATGTACGTGTGTGTGTATGTTTGTTCCACATAGGCGCCGCACCCCATGTGAGTGGGGGTGGGGTCAGGGATGGGACATATCAAGACCCGGGCACACATGTGAGTGGGGGTGGAGTCAGGGATGGGACATATCAAGACCCGGGCACACATGTGAGTGGGGGTGGGGTCAGGGATGGGATATATCAACACCCGGGCACACATGTGAGGGGGGGGCAGGGATGGGACATATAAACATCCGGGCCATCTGTACGCCTGGTGAGTCGGGGGGGGGTCAGGGATGGGACCTATAAACACCCGGGCGAAGCCGGGTACATAAAAGCTAGTAAAACAATATATATTAAAAGAAAACACACCAAAACATTAATGTGTTAAACATTAAGCTGGAATGAATGAGGAAGGATTTGTGTGGTGGAAATGATGAGTGGGTTGCTTTTATGCAGATGTGTGAAGGAAAACATTATGATGAGTAGGTGAGAATATTCCATTCAGTGAGTAAAAATAAGAGATAGGTCAGCAGCAGCTGAATAAATCATTAGCACTGGATGTTTGATCAGCTTTTCCCATGATGTAGGAGGACACACACACACACCCAGACAATTCTCTCAGCAAAACACCACATTCCTCCACCTGGCTGCAAACACACAGTCCAGCCACACTATAACCACCACGCTTCCTTTCCTGGCTGCAGACACTCAGTCCAGCCACATTGTGACCACTACGCTCCCTTCCTGACTGTGGCCACACGGCCCAGCTGCGCTGCAACTGCCATGACTCCTTCACCTGATGACAGTCAAGCTTCAACCAGTAAAATAAACTCTTAAAAGGACTGGACCTTGGCGAGAATCAAATCAAAACCGGGGACCCGGAATTCAAACTCACGCCGCCACCACAACCTCAGAAGGCCGGTTCAAACACTGAGACAGCACTCATGGGATTATAACAACTCAAACCGGCCCTGATGGGATTACACCAACTCTTGGCCGGCTGCCTCACCTTGGCTCACGCCTTATACCAACTGTTAACTGTAAGCTAACGAACCAGCTGTCAAACTCCCAAGCTGTTCCTCGAAAGCACTGCTTGCAGGTTGTCAACCTCAAGGACAGCTAGGGTTTTCCCCGGAACATCCAACCACATGGTTCAAGCGCACCATCAGAAACCCTGAGTTGTCAAAGTCTCCCTTAAAGGGAAGGCCGGCTTCTTGAATGTGGTTTTATGAATAGACACAGTGTTTTATGAATGGGAATGTGCTGTGTAAGGGAGAGCTGTCATGTTGGTCCTTGTACTTGTGCGGACTGTGAAGGGAAGACATAAAATGGCTGCCCGAGGCCAAAATGGATGCCAGCTTCTTCTAAGGATGTGTTACTGCCATCAAACCAGATCCTCGGGTCACATCTTCAGCGCCAGGCTCCACAATCTCCACCAAAGACGTTTTGCATGATGAACTTACGTGAACTTTTTGTTGTAAATAGAATTTCTTTGCAAATCAGAATGTATGAATTGTCCTTTTGCGTGTCAGTCTTTGCCCCACATTGACCCTATGCCTTTTGTTACCCATCTTCCCTAAATTCAATCAAGTGCCTTTATTCCCTGCACCCAGCAATTAGCCACTACTTGTATTTTTTGTCGACCAGCAATTAGCTCCCCTTCCAGGGTGTCGGTCACCCTTCAGGCAGGAAGGCATGTCTCAGGGAGTTCCTCAAACCCACCCTTGACCAATTATAAGTCCCAAAAACCCTGATGCCCCAATAATCGAAGGCAGATTAGGCAAATAGATTTGATTAGTTGTTTTATTTTTCCTTGGTTTGCATATGTGAATGTATAAAAATACCTGTTTCTTTCAATTTGGCACACAAGTAGGGTGCGCTATTGCACGTGCATTTTGTGACCTATTTTTGCATCTTTATTGCAATAAATATTTTCTCTGGGAACATCAAGGTCCAGCTGACAATTCTTTTCCATCGATGTTAAACTTTGGGTATACTTTCGGGTAGGCTATAGCAAGGGGTCCCCTGGAGGGGATCGGTAGACCAGGAGGGTTTCGGCTTCAGTGAGAACCGGGAACGCACGTCAGAAAAACGTACATCTCAATCTTTGGAGCCCGGTCTCACGGTTTAAAGAGACAGGGCTCAGAGAAATCGCCTCCTAGGCTTGATTTCCTCCTACAAGACCCAGATGCAAGTATTAGCAAGAGAACAGCAGTATCAGGTGAAGATCAGGCCATAGAAATCCATAAGCCCTACAAGAACATAAATAAAAAAAACTGGGTGTGGACCCCAGTGCTAAGTAATACAAGCACCTTAAGATTCAATACTCTTAATTGAATGAGAGTATGGCTTAATAAGAAGCTGATGGAACATACCAAGATCCAGGTCTACAGCGCTTGTGTCTTGAGCACACTCTTGTACTGCAGCGAGTCTTGGACCCTTTGAGCACAGCAGGAGAGGCACTAGACTAAGGGACTCACTGTGTTTTGATTATGCAGGGGTTTCCTGGTAGTGTTATGGTCCTCTTGTGACATCACACTCTGACATCATAGTCCCTTGGTTTAACTGTCAGTCAGACAGAACATTGCCCTCACAAGACCAGACCACAAAGTGAGGCATGTTGCAGCAGCTGGGTGGGAAGGGAGGCTGTTTTGCCAAAGCCCCTGCTCCAAACTTTCCTCCCAAATGCTATGCCCGCTTAGGCTACTTAGTCCTCCCAATACAGACAGTCCTGCCAATATCTACAAACTACTGGACCCCAGCACCAACAGAGAGCTCGCCCCACCCAGTGGCTTGCCTGTAGGCCACAGGTCTCCTCCTGGAGCTTCAGAGCAGGTGTCCTTCAATAATGGCCAGTCCTCAGTCCAATAGTCCTCAGTCATTTGTCAATCAGTTAAGCTAGCAAGTCCATCCATGTATCAGTCCATATATCAGTTCATCACACCAGTCTGTTGTCTAGTAAGCCAGTCCGTTGTCCTGTCAGTCAAGCCAGTAGTTCAATATGTCAGCAAAACCACCCTCACTACAACCCACAGCTTCTCCTTCCTCCAGGTGCTCCTTATATCCCTGCTACAAACTCCTAAGTGGCTGCAGCTGTGCAGCCCAGCCTCTGCTACCTCCCTGGTGTTAATCCTGCATTTACTTGAACCAAGGGTCACCATCAGCACCATCCACTGCCTCCTCGGGGTCATCTTCTGCATTTTCCACTACAGAGGCTCGCGCCACTTGGCACTGGGCCTCCGCACCAGCAGCTGAAGTCGCAGATGGTAAGTCACAGACAGAGGCAAGGTGTTTCGGGGTGGGGGCAAAACTGGGCAGGGGAGAGTGGAACAGATCAGAGTGGAAGGGGTAGGCGGCAGCTGCAGGTTCCTATCCCCCCTCCTGAGCCTCTGAGACTGATACAATTGGAGGAGACCCATCAGGGTGGCACACAGGGTAAAGACGCAGATGTTCTTTTACCCCGAGGAGACCTCCAGTTGCTTGGGAGGGAGGGACTGGCCCAGTAGGGAGCGGAACAGGCCGAGGGATCCTCCACTGGATCCTATCCCCTATGCTGGGTTTCTCAAGCCATTTAGCCATTTGGCAGGCACAGACTTGAGAAGCCCTATGGAGCAGGTTGGGGCTTTACTTGAAGTAAGGGGACAAATGTCAACTTACTCCAAGGTGAGCTCCAGCCTGCTTAGATCCAGCACAAGTTCCAGCAGTAAGCGTTTCATGCCACTGCTCCTGTCTGGATAGGACTGGGCTTTAGTGAACTTATTGGTTATTTAGAGTATTAGTAATGATGTTGGTTCTAATGACCAGGACGGAGAGTGAATTTTGGCAGGGATCTCATGTTTTTCCTCCTGTTTATATTGATTGAAAGATGACCACGTTGAAGGAGAATGGATTTCTTACACGCTTCTCCATTCTGAATCTCTCAGATTCTGCAGGCAATCCTGTCTCTTGCTGCCAGGGGAGAGTTATCTGAAAACGGATATTCGGGACCAGATTAAATGCCTGGAGGCCGCCAACCTTTCCCTTGATGGGCATCTTCAGATTCCCACTAGGTGAGGCTTGGCAGTGGTGAAAGAGGCTTCTCTTCTGGGCTGTGAGGGGCTCCCCACAGTCTTGATCAAGGAGAAGATGTGCTCTGCTCTCACTCAGCTTCCTTTGGAGGAGAGAGCCCAGGAGATGTAGTGCCATTTCAATTATGTCTTGTATGTACCTGAAAGGAAGATGGGGCGGGGGGCTTCCCAGTAGTTTACCTTCAAAAACTGAGGTGGGGGGGAGACTGTCTCAAATCTGCAATCACACACAAGCCTCGAGGGAAGATTGGACAAATCCTCACCAAATCCCTTTCATGCTCCTTTCTTGGCTCTGAAGGCCACTAAATCCATCTTCCTTTGCTGTAAACACTGGAGGCTGAAGTCAAAACCTCTTCTTCTTCCAAAGGGCATTGCGGGGGTGGGAATGTTGAGGTGAATCTGGCTGTTTCCCTTATCCCTGTTTTATTAGGGCTTTTTTGTGTGCTTTTTCTTTACAAGGCTTGTTTGTCTTGCTTTCTAGCTCCATTTATTTCCATGAACTCACCATTGAGGTGCGGCAGGTATGAGTAGGGCCTAGAGTAGGCGCATGCAGAAAGCACCCCTCAGGTGACCCCCGGCTGAGGTTGGCTATGTGTTGGGGAGACTCCCAAATTCAAAAGAAGGTGGCAATTATTGAAAGTTAGTAAAGGATTTATATCCTTATTGCACATTGAATACAGGCTTGTAAGAAAGTGCTTTTTGTGTTTCTCTTTTTAGGGGGATTATCATCTATTCATGGTTTTCTTTGGGTAAATACGGTATGTAAGGACAGCATGTGTGGAGACAAAAAGGCTCAAGATACAAGATAGAAGAAGACCCCCTTAAAGGAAAATGTGGGTATTTTCCCCGAGTGCAGCCCGCAGTCTCAGGTAACTCAACTAGACACTTCCAGCTGTGTTGCTCTGTCCCTTGGGAGCCATCTTGAATCCTATCCTGTCAGAGGAATTCAAGGATTGCCCTTGTAGCATCATGGAATAGCAGTTCTGAAATTAAGGGCGCCATCCTAACCTGGAGTTAGGCTGGTACAGTTAGGCCAGCAAAGTTTGGCTGGCACAAGGAACACCATAAAGTATGTTTGGACACATTTTTATACCACCCTTCCTCCAAGGAGCTCAGGATGGTGTACATAGTTCCTTTTATCCTCACAACAACCCTGTGAGGTAGGTGAGACTGAGAGATAGTGACCAGCCCAGGTCTTCTTCCTGAATCACAGAAGGGGATTTTTAAAAAAATTTCACAACTTCCTAAAAAATTCAGGCAGTCTACTGAATCAAATCTGTTCATTGCAGCTAAAGAACTGGCAGAGAGTGTCTGCTCGCCCTGGGAGGAAAATGTCTGCTGCTGAACTTGGAAGTCGCATATCGTTCTCGTGGCTAGCAGTCATTGATAGACTGAATTTGTCCTGAAATTCCCTGAATTTGTCTAACTCACTTGTAAGAGTTAGATGGAGGGCAAAATGGGTGCAATTTCTAGCAAATAGCACCCAGCTCCCCAATTCACCCTTGTAACTGGATATGTTGGGGCTAGGCAGTTTTCACTGCCATCATCCAAAGCAAGAAAGCCCAGGCAGAATGAGGTTTTCTTTGGGAAACTTCCTGTTAAGGGGACCCCCCCTGGATTTTGGGGCTCTGTTAAACAGTAACAAAACATGGTCAGTGTGGGAGATGTGGCAATTTGCTCCTTCCCAAGTGCACTGAAATCAGGCAGGTAGACCTGGCCTCCTGGTCAGCGCAGCCTCCATCTCTTGCTCTCCATGAGGCCAGGTGAGATCCCAGGAAATTTCTGGGTATCAAAACTTACTTCCAAAGGCATCTCTTCCACCTTGCTTTCACCACCATGAATGGCTCTGAAGGTGATCAGGAGGGGCCACTTTACACAGGCATTCAGGAGCCTGAAAAACTTAGCATTTCCCCCCACCCCAAAAGCCACTGTGGGAAATAGATATACAAATGGGTAAGAAGTTACCTTGGTTGAGTAGGTACAGTTAGCAGTCCTGGGGTCAAGTGAGCCCAGCCGTGCCCCACAGTGCCTTTCTCGCCCTCCGGCCTCCTGGGGTAAGTGTGGTCAGCGGGCAGGGGGACGGCAGTGTGGGGGCACCGCCGACAGGGCGTTATAAAAAAATTAAGTAGCCAGGGGTGCAAATTGGCCTAGCTACGCCACTGGGAGACAGAGGAGAATATCGCCACCAATGAGGCCTGTCTCAATTGGCCTCATGGATGTTCCAGCCCTGCTGTCACTCCCCATTCTCTTCACATTGATGCAATGAACGTCAGGGAGTAAGAGATCTTGGAGAAGAATACCTGTCAAGAAGACTTCACAGAAGGTAGTGTCACATCCCCAGGGCGGGCCCGGTCCTGGGGTGGCAGGCTCGAGGGGTCCAAAGGGGTCCACCCCCCCCATGTGCATCAGTACCTGTCGGCTGGCAACAAGAGGAAATGGGGAGCCCCAGGCAGGTCAAGCTGGTTCAAGCGGGTAGAGTAAGCCTCAACCCAGTCGCAGGGAAAGGCGGTTGCTTCACCCTCGGTCCTTTGCCCTGGGAGGTCCAGGAGGCTGTTGCTCCACAAACTCCTGCCCTGCCTCTCCATACACAACTGTCCTCATCACCAGCTGCTTGCTGCTTTTATGGTCAGGTCCCACCCCTGAGACTCCACCCCTTCCTCTCCTCCTGAGACAGGCCTAGCTGCCCAGAAGGGCACAGGGGGTTGCAGGATCACTCCCGGCCCTACGCTCCATCCCCAGGGTGTTGGCCTGGCTTGCCCTGGCTAATCCTTCCCCTGCTTCCCCTGAGGGCCTTGCTTGGGCCCTGGGGGGAGGCTGGAGGCTGCTGCCTTTCCTCCTCCATGGAGGCAGCCCTTGGATCCAGGTAAGGCCGGGGTCCGGGGCGACCCTGGACAGGTAGAATAATAGGTGGGTTTATATGGAGCACACAGGGTCACATGCTAGAGAAAGTGGTTCTTGCCAGATACGGATTGGAACTAGTTGCTTAGGAAAATGCCACTGACTAACTGAAAATATGAATAGTTTATTCTCCACCTGGATGTAGGGAGCTGAAAACTCTGCACTTTTATATGGAGAGATGCCCCATCTTCTTCATACTGACATAATGGGGCACACAGGTGAGGGAATAAAGAAAACTTGGAAGAATAAATAATACGCAAGAAGCTGAATCCTCAGAATGCAGAACAACAGGGGAGTTTATTGGCGAGAAGGCAAGATATTTCAGCAAGGTGGAGGAAATGGAGTTGGGCTTCACTTGGAGCTTCTGTTTCATAGGACCCGATGAGATGTTGGTCTGAAAAGGTCAATCAACGATCTGAAACAGAGAGAGAGAGAGAGTTCATTACAGAGACACCATGAATTTAGGGGGTAGGAACTAGAGCAAGGGGGTCAAACATAAGGCCCAGAGGCTGGATGCGGCCTCTGGAAACAATTACGCCAGCCCTCGTTATAATTGGACTCTCCCAGCATGATATGAGACTTTCTCTGACCTTGAAGTTATGAACAAGATTGGCATATTTTCTCTTCTGTCATTGGCAGCTAATGAGTTTCTAAGTGAGAACAGTGCACTTCTTTCTGGCCATCATCTGCTTTATGATGTCACTTTCTGCTTAATGGTGTCACTTCCAGCCCTCCACAGGCACCATGAACGCCGCTCAGCCCACTTTGACACCAGTTTGATACCCCTGAAATAGAGCATTCCTAGTGCAAGCACTAGTGGCTCTTAGAGGCACTAGTGGGGGTTGGGTTGGAATGAGTTCGTTTCAGTGTTATTAATTTAGCCAACGTAATAGAAAACATGTGATATTCTACACCCTACCAATCATTTGTTGGAAACCTCACTTGAGCCGGCGTTACTACTACGGAAGTAGGATCTATAGGAGATATTGCAAATTTGATATTGATTCAGGGAAGGAGCCTATAGGAGAATCCCTTTTTAATCTCTGTCATAAGAACATAAAATGAGCCCTGCTGGATCAGGTCAAAGGCCCATCTAGTCCAGCTTCCTGTATCTCGCAGCGACCCACCAGGTGACCCAGGGAGCGCATGAGACCACAAGATGCCTGCATCCTGTTGACATTCCCTTGCACCTGGCACTCTGAAGTAGTCTACTACTAATGTAAGGAGGTTGCACAACCCATCATGGCCTGTAGCCCACGATGGACTTATCCTCCAGAAATCTGTCCAATCCCCTTTTAAACGCGTCTAGGCCAGATGCCATCACCACCTTCTGTGGCAAAGAGTTCCACCGATTAATTACCCACTGAGTAAAAAAGTATTTCCTTTTATTTCTGTATTTATTTATTTATTAGATTTATATACCGCTTTTCTAAAATCCAAAGCGGTTTACAAAAGTTAAAACCATTTAAAACAACATATTAAAAATTAAAATCAATTAAAACAAAATGATAACCATAAAAAGAGCAGAACATCCCAAATATAGAACAGCATGAAGTTAGTAAGGTTTAAAGTTTGAAAAATTCTTTTAAAGGGGGTCCTTAATATCTCCCTCTCCAAAAACCAGACGGACAAATAGGTCTTTAAACCATGCCGGAAACCATATACTGAGGAGGCTGCCCTCAGATCTTCTGGGAGCTTATTCCTGAGACGTGGTGCCACAACCGAGAAGGCCCTGTTCCTCGTGACCATCCCCCTGGCTTCAGATGGTGGCGGAACCCTAAGAAGGGCCCTCTAAGAAGGCCCTATGACGTAAAGGGCTTTATAGGTCATTACCAGTGGTGTCATCCTGGTGGAACGGCCTGGTACGCTGTTCCGCCAGTTCCGCAGACGGGCCTGGGCCGCGTTGCCTCTCCCGAGGATGAGCGAGCTGCCCCTGGGCCCGCCCGCCCTCCCGCGCGTCCAAATCACTCTGAAATGGAGTGATTCGAGGCGCAGTGAGGCGCACTGGTGAGGAGGGCTGCCAATATCCGGGCATTCCGGTTCCTGGCGCGCCCAGATGACGTCTCTGGTCATTACCAACACCTTGAATGGAAAGGAATGGGCGGCCAGTGTAGCCGCTGGACCAACAGCATAGCAGAATCCGCACGCCAGGCTCCAGTGACCAACCAAAATCTGTTTTATCTGTTTTAACTCTCCCAACACTCAATTTTAGTGGATGTCCCCTGGTTCTGGTGTTGTGAGAGAGGGAAAAGAACATCCCGCTATTGACTCTATCCCTTCCATGCATAATTTTGTATGTCTCAATCATGTCCCCCCTCAGGCGCCCTTTTTTCCAGACTGAAGAGCCCCAAATGCTGCAGTCTTTCTTCATAAGGGAGGTGCCCCAGCCCCGTAATCATTTTCGTCACTCTCTTCTGCACCTTTTCCAGCTCCTCTATGTCCTTTTTGAGATGCGGCGACCAGAACTGTACGCAATACTCCAGATGTGGCCTTACCATTGATTTGTACAATGGCATAATAATGTTGGCCGTTTTATTCTCAACCCCTTTTTTAATTACCCCAAGCATGGAATTGGCCTTCTTCCCTGCCGCCGCACACCGAGTCAACACCTTCATTGAGTTGTCCACCAGCACCCCAAAATCTCTCTCCTGAGCTGTCACAGACAGCTCACAATCCATTAGCCTATAGGTGAAGTTTTGATTTTTTGCCCCAATATTTTACATTTGTCTACATTGCAACACATCTGCCATTTTGCTGCCCATTCCCCCAACTTGGAGGGATCCTTCTGGAGAAGGGAGGATGGTGAATATAAGCTTCGAGTGTTGCTTCTTTATATGGAAACATGTAATACAATATGCCACGATCATCTCAAGCATATGTGCAGCCCAATTCTAGGCATATCTACTTTGAAGTACGCTACATCACTGTATGCTGAAATGGAGCTTACTCACAGGTAAGGGTGGATAGGATTGCACACTTTCTAGCCAGAGGCCTTCAAACAATGAGGCTGCAATCCTATACTCACTTGCCTGGGAGTAAGTCCCATTGAAGTCAATAAAACTTATTTCTGAGTAGACATGCATAGGATTGTGCTGTGAGCCTGAACCAAGGAATGATTATGACCTGACTTCAAGCGGGTCATGACAGTTCAGATACTACGGATAATTCCCCTTAAAATGCCACCACCGCCTCCTGAGAGTCCTGGAAAGTGAGGTGAGAGCCGCTTGGGTCAGCTCTACTCGGGGGACATCGGAGGAACTTGGAGAAAAGGCTCATTAGCCCCGTACTAAAGGCTGCCTGGAACCGCTGAGTTAACTCTACATGTGGGTAAACACTGGCCTAGCAGCAGCCCTGCACATTAGCCAAACCTCCACAGTGAATGCACTTACCTTGTCTACACGTCGAAGTACAATCCTTGAGCCATTCAAATCTATTCTTATTGCCTCCACAGCCAGTATATGGTAATGGATGACATTCATCCTTAAACCCGTCATAGAAATATTGAATACTCGTAGTCTCGGAACACGTTCCTATATCTGGTGGGAGGCTGCACAGGTCAGGTTTCGATTCTGAAATGAAAGAGAGAAAGAAACCACATATACTGTCCAGTCTGTCCTCTTCTGAACCTCATCAGACATTGGCATGTGAAGCAGATTATCACTTCTGTGTGGGCAAATATACGTAGTTACCTCCAGAGTGGAATCCAACCATCATATTGACAGTTCTGGGGTTAAGACATGGCTTCCTTTCCTACTTCATAAAAGCCCTGCTATTGTGATCATGTACAGCAGTGTTATTCACACTGTGGGTCGGGACCCACTTGGTGGGACGCGCCTGATGTCAGCTGGGTCGCAGAAAGCTGGGAGCAGCCATCTTGGAAACTGCAGACCTGACTCTTGTGATATTCCTTTTGTGAGTGTTAACAGTTTGAATTTTCAAGTAAAGGTTTTTGTAAATTTTGTTTTAGTTCAGTGCTTTGACATCATATTTTGTCCCAATCTTGCTTTCTCTCAGGGACAATTGCTGCAGTCCAAGAATGCCAATTTGTATTTCAAGAGTATCATTTTATTATGACAGCACTTCCTGCTTGATGATGTCACTTCCTGCCACAACATCACATCCCGGTTAATGACATCACTAATGACACGACACGACACAAGTCCCGACACGAGTGCCATTCTAAAAAGTGGGTCCCGGTCTAAAAAGTTTGAATACCACTGATGTACAGGGTTTACGATCCACCCAGTGAGGAAATTCCTTCTGTTCCCTTGAAACATTGCAGCATACCTAGAAAACATACAGCCTGCTGCATCTATTGCCGTTTGCCTACCAGTTTCCTCATATACCTTCAGCTCTTACAAGTGTAGAACAGTTGTCCTGCTTGCCACAAGACGTGAGGAAGGAAAATGAGCAAAGGGGCCAGAAGAAGAATGAAGCACTAAATGCAGTGAAGTCTTCCATTACCTTGGACTGTGTCAAGAGACTCCTTGGTGCAGCCCTAGACAGTCAATATGGGGTGAGTTTGAAGAGTGCTTTTGAGAAACAGGAATTCAAACAGGCAGCAGATAAGCAGTTGAAAAGCGAAGCATTTGGCAGACAGACCAATCCTAACCCAGCAGGGCGACATCCTAAGCTCGTTAGGAGGCAGCAGCAGCTCAGCGCAGGGCAAGGGGATGTTTTCCCCTTGCCCTGAGGTAAGCTCCAGCCAGCCCTATGGGGCTGTTTGGATCCTTGCCTGCAGATTTGCAGGCGCAGGTCGACGTGGCCAGGAGCGGCCCGAATTGGGGCCGCCCAGCCCAGGGAGGGGGGTTAGGATATAGCACAACAGCCATGTCCTGTCGCCACCCACAGCGCCTTCAGAGAATGGTTGTCACGTGACTCCCTTGCACCTTCTTCGCCCTTCCATGAGAATGGCTGAAGTCCCGCACTTCCCCCACTCTGCATGTTGCAAATGATGCTGCATAACGTAGAAAGAGACACCTTCACCCTTCCATGAACATAAGAGCATAAGAACATAAGAAGAGCCCTGCTGGATCAGGCTAAAGGCCCATCTAGTCCAGCTTCCTGTATCTCACACCGGCCCACCAGGTTGCGCCAGAGAGGCATGAGACAACACGATGCTTGGATCCTGTTGCCACTCCCTCGCGCCCGGTACTCTGAAGTAGCCTACTACTAATGTAAGGAGGTTGCGCAACCCATCATGGCCTATAGCCCACGATGGACTTTTCTTCCAGAAATCTGTCCAATCCCCTCTTAAAGGCATCTACACCAGATGCCATCACCATCTCCTGTAGCAAAGAGTTCCAGAGATTAATGACGGCGGATTAATGACCCGCTACTTTTAAAAGGAAGATAAAAGTACTTCCTTTTATCTGTTTTAACTCTCCCAACCCTCAGTTTTAGCGGATGCCCCCTGGTTCTGGTGTTTTGAGAGAGGGAAAAGAACATCCCTGTCGACTCTATCCCTTCCGTGCATTATTTTGTATGTCTCAATCATCTCCCCGCTCAGGCGCCTTTTTCCTAGGCTGAAGAGCCCCAAACGCTGCAGTCTTCCTTCATAAGGGAGGTGCCTCAGCCCCGGGCATGAGAATGGCTAAAGTCCCCCACTTCCCCCACTCTCAATGTTGCACATGACTCATAACCTGGAAAGAGACGTGCAGGCATGAGGGACATGAGGGTTGAAGAGGGACGAAAGGGAGCTCTTACCAACGCCCAGGTGCTCCTTCCAGCACCCCATCATGAGGACAAGGAGGACAATGTGACTGCCCTGCATGGTCGGCTTTTTCATGTGAGGACCCAATACCAAGTTAAACCTCTTTATCTAAATCCTCATAGGGAAGTGGGCAGACTAAGGGCATTTGACAGGGCATTCAAGCCGTGAAAATGATTCCTTCTTGAACTGGGACATTTTGGAACTGCCCCATTGAGTTCAAGGAAATGTCCTGTTGTTTAATTAAGAGTATTCTGTTTCTTAGGAGCACATTGGGGCCATAAAATAAACATGCACTTGACATAGCCAGAAAACGTTTTGTCCCTATAAGATGGTATTGGCATAAAATCTGCTTATAATTGAGAGCACAATCCTAACCTGGAGTTAGGCGGGCCAGTTAGGCCAGCAAAGTTTAGCCAACACAAGGGACACCATAAAGTATGTTTGGACCACTCTTGGAGTCAGGGAAGCCAGCACACAGACGTGCGCCATCCTCCCTGAACACCAAGAGAGCAATCCTAACCTGGAGTTAGGCCGGTACAGTTAGACCAGCAAAGTTTGGCCAGCACAAGGGACACCATAAAATATGTTTGGACCACTCTTGGAGTCAGCACCACTCTTGGACCATCTGAGAGTGGTCCAAATGCGCTTTCTGGTGGCCCTTGTACTGGCCAAATTTTGCTGGCCTCACTGTGCCAGTTTAACCAGGTTAGGATTGTGCTCTTTGTCTACCTAAATGCTCCCTCTTTTTGGCAGCTATCCTATATATACTTTCCTGGGAGTAAGCCCCACTGCACATGATGTGACATACAGCTGAGTAGACATGGCAGGATTGGACTGTTTTTCTAGGTTTTTCTGCAGCTTGGCACTTGATGATGGACACTTGGCTCTGACCGTTGAGGGCTGCAATAAGCTACTGGACTGCCTCTGAGCTGCTTAGACTGACGGCACTTAAAAGCAGGGTCGACGTTAAACCAATTAGACCCTGCGCCAAAGTAAAAATGTCGAACGTTCACAAATGCTCCGCCAAAACCAGTGTCTGCAGGCTGGCCAAAAACCTTGTGGTGGGCCGGATTTGGCCCCTGGGCTGGAGTTTGGAGGCCTCTGATCTCTGCAATTCTGTAGTCCAGTGGTTCCCAAACTGTGAGCCATGGCTCTCTGGGGAGCTGGGGAAACCAGCCAAGGGCATCACAGAATCCTAGCAAAAAAACCACGACCCAATGCAAGGTGGAGCTGCAGCCAATGGCCCAACAGGTCAAGAGAGTCACCAGGTGAAAAGGTTTGGCAACCACTGCTCTAGGGCAAATGCACTTGAAGGGGGACTGCTGCTCCCCCTTGCCCGACGGCATGCTGACAGTAACAGGCATGCTTCGCGGGCACTGCTCCTCCTCCCGTGGTTGTTTGATGAGAAAAGGAAGATGAGAATGGCATGGAATCTCCTGGCAGACACTCGAGTCCGCCACTCTTCTCTACTCCCCAATTCTTCCACTATGTTGCAAATCAGCAACACCTGAGAGAGGAAGAGTGATGCTAATGGAGATGACACGCTTCCCAACCATCTCCCACCTGAAGCTATCATTTCAGTCTGTTTCATAAATAAGGTGGCCATGTACGGATGGGGAGAGCAGAAAAAAGAAAATATTTCTTTACCCTTGTGTAGTGCTGACAGAACATTGTTGTATCAGCGCCGGCCTGGGAACACAGGTGGAGAGCCACCCTTGCAAACGTGGCAGGCGCAGGGGCGATTCTGGGAGGGTGGGAGAGCGGAACTGGGCAGGGGATGGGCAGGCCAGCCCAGGGAGGGGGGCAGGTCTGGGATACGGCCATTAGGCCGCATCCAAGGCCTCTTCCTCAGGCCGCATGACCTGATTCAGGCTGTAAAAGGGGATTGGACAGATTTCTAGAACTCCATCACACATTGCAAGCCATGATGGGTCTGTATAACCTCCTGGGTTTAGAAATAGGCTACCTCAGAATGCCAGTTACAGGGTAGTGGCAACAGGATGCAGGTATCTTGTTGTGTGCTCCCTGAGGCATCTGTGGGCCACTGTGAGATACAGGAGGCCGGACTAGATGGCCTCCTGTTTTTATGATTCTTATGTTTTTATGAGGGGATTACTATCCATTGAAGGCTAGGCTGGCCTCTGAATTTTAGCTGCAGGGTCGCAATGGTGGAGAGAGCTGAATGACGTCTGTAGAGAACAGCTCTCATGAGATGGGCCAAGCTTCCCTCCTTCTCCACACTTTCCATTGTGTTAGGCACAAGGAGCCTAACCTGACAAGACACATGCTTGCAATCGTGATGGACATGAGCATTGAAAAGGACTGGAAGGGGGTTCTTACCAACACCCAGGTGCTCTGTCTGTGAGTCCCATCACAATGACCAGGAGGAGAATGTGGCTGCACTGCATAGTGGTTTGTTTTTTTAAAAATGTTTAGTTTTCCATAGCAAAATGGAGCAGGGCAATTAGGCAGCAAAAACAATCTGTCAAAAGATACACAGACCGATGAGGAATACTCTGGAGCTACCCTGCAGAGTTCAAGGAAACTTCCTGTTGTGGATTAACTACTGTTCCATTTCAACAAGGGACAGATTGGAGCCATAAAGTGAATCCTCATCAGCTTGGTGTGTAGCCTGTTGCCTGATATGCCTGATTTGTTTGCTTTGATGCATGTTGCTGGTAGACACATACACGTGGCCTGAGCTGCTCTTGGGCAGCTGCAGTGGGGACTACTCGGTTGCCAGTGGGCCTGCAAGGTTTAGGATTTGGCTATCATGATATAATCATGATATCATGAGTTCCACTGATTAGTGGGAAGGGATGACCTGGATACCTGTGTACCCCCCTTGCAATAGCACTAATGGGAATGTCAGCCGATTAGCAGGCACATCCCTGTCCCTGGCAGGAACTCTGACCCAAATGGAAGAGAAGGAGCTGATGGCACCCACCAAGGGCAAAAGCTACCTGTGATGGTTCCAGCAGCAGAATGCACAGAAGCTGCTGGTAAGTCACAACTGCCCAAAATATGAGAAAACAGACAAAAAAGCATAGGAAAAAGACACAAGGAAACACAGAGAGTCATCACACGTGCTGTGGAGGAAGTGGCTAGCGTTTTCCTCCATCTCTCTCATAAGTCTGGGTGACACAATGAAGTTGATGGACAGAGAGGAGGAGTTAATCACACAACGTATTACTTTTTTTGGCACCAACCAAGGACTTTGTTACGCTCCCTAATGTATGGTTGGGAAAAGTGTTTAATGCATAGTATCTTGTTTTTTAGTGTGTTGCCCAACTGTCCTGATGATTTGTACTGAAGGTCAGTATACAAGGCAATGAAAGAAACAGGTCAAAGAAATAAAGGACAAGAAACCAAAATGGCTACTAGACTGATGGTTTTAAAGGGCGAGAAAACAATTTCATGGAGGTCTATCAGTGGCTAAGAATTATGATTGCCAAGTGGAACCTCTCACTTCCGAGGCCACTGACTACCACTTGCCGTTGCCTCGACACCTGCTTCTGGGGCCCCCAAAGGTCTTTGACTGGGCACTAGACTAATGGACCCACTGTGTTTTGATTTCCAGTGGGTCCCAATCCATGTGCCATTCTAAAAAGTGGGTCGAAAAGTTTTGAATACTACTGCTCTAAAGGATATCTTTGCCTTGACTTGGCTCCTATCCTGCCCAAATTAATGACAGGGAAAGACAAGCGTTATCGGTAGTTGCAAAGAGAGATGATGATGATGATGATGATGATGATGATGATGATGATGATAATACTTGGATTTATATACCGCCTTTCTTAGGTCACCAGATTTCTCTAATTACTCTAACTCAAGGCGGTTTACATAGGCAGACTTTATTCAGAAACCCGAAGGTTTTTACAATTTTTACAGAAACGTTCTATCTTTCAAGAACTACACACATAATGATGGATCTTTCTGGATTTAGTCCTTCTTTCTGGCCACCCATTTGTCTTCTTGTTGGCTGATAAGCGGCTTCCCTGCTTCCACCAGAGAAGCAGCTGAACTTCAGCACAACTCCCTCTCACACAAGGCAGCCAAAGCTCAGCTGCTAATCGGTCGCAATTAACTAGGTCTGCCGCTCACAGAGACTTCCGGCTGTCCTGAACTGGCGACCTTCAGATCTTCAGCTCTTATCTTCAGGCAAACTCAGGCATTAACCCTCTCGACTAAATCTTCTGCCCTAAATATAAATTGCTATGTAAACTGCGTTGTGAACTATTCTAACCCTGTTCCCAGCCTGCACAGCCCTGATTCGAGGAACTTGCGGGTGCAGATCCGAGTAGCCCATAGGTGTGTCTGGCACCTAACCTGGGGCAGGGGCATGAATGAAAGGGCCTTGCCCTGTATCTTGTAGAGTAGATAGAGGCTTAAGAGGATGGAAGGGGGGCATCCTGGCTAAAGGTGAACCATGAAAAACCATTAAATGCAAGGATGATGATGGTAGTGGTGGTAGTGGTGAATACTAGTAGTAATAATAAAAGGTAAAGGTTTCCCCACAACTGAATGTAGGTTGTGACTGACTGCAGGGGGTAGTGCTCATCTCCATTTCTAAGCCTGGAGAGCCGGTGTTTGTCTGAGGACAAGCTTCCATGGTCATGTGGCCGGTATGACTATATGCTGTAGCGTACGGAACACCGTTACCTTCCCACCAAAGTGGTCCCTATTTATCTACTCGCATTTTTACATATTTTTGAACTGCTAGGTTGGCAGGAGCTGGGACAAGCAACAGGAGCTCACTCTGTTGCGTGGTCTCAAACCGCAGACAGGAGGTTATAAAAAAATTAAGTAGCCCCGAGTGCAAATTGGCATAGCTACGCCACTGGGAGACAGAGAAGGATATCCCCACCAATGAGGCAACTGTCTCAATTGGCCTCGTGGATGTTCCAGCCCTGCTGTCACTCTCCATTCTCCTCACACTGATGCAATGAAGGTCAGGGAGTAAGAGAAGAATATCTTGGAGAAGACTTCACAGAAGATAGTGTCACATCCCCAGGGCGGGCCCAGTCCTGGGGTGGCAGGCTCGAGGGATCCAAAGGGGTTCATACCCGCCGGGTGAATCAGTACCTGTCGACCGGCGACAAGAGGAAGTGGGGAGCCCCAGGAAGGTCAGGCCGGTTCAAGCAGGTAAAGTCAGCCTCAGCCCAGTCGCAGGGAAAGGGGGTTGCTTCACCTTTGGACCGTTACCCTGGGAGGTCCAGGAGGCTGTTGCTCCACAAACTCCTGCCCTGCCTCCCCATACACAACTGCCCTCATCACCAGCTGCTTGCTGCTTTTAGGGTCAGGTCCCACCCCTGAGACTCCACCCCTTCCTCTCCTCCTGAGACAGGCCTAGCTGCCCAGAAGGGCACAGGGGGTTGCAGGATCACTCCCGGCCCTACACTCCATCCCCAGGGTGTTGGCCTGGCTTGCCCTGGCTAATCCTTCTCCTGCTTCCCCTGAGGCAGAGGCAGATCTAAGGGAGGGCAAAGCTCTGTGTTTTGCAAGAAGCCTTACCTTGCAGTGGAAATCAATCCTCTCCTGCACCGTTTTAGCCAATCCTCACAGGGAAAAGCAACATCTTGGCATTGCTTACTGGCTACAGCAGCAAGGGAGAGGAGGGATTTACATGACAGGGTAAGGCTTCTTGCAACACTTAGAGCTTTGCCCTCCCTGTAGATCCGCCTCTGGCCAGAGGGCCTTGCTTGGGCCCTGGTGGGAGGCTGGAGGCTGCTGCCTTTCCTCCTCCATGGAGGCAGCCCTCGGATCCAGGTAAGGCCGGAGTCCAGGGGGACCCCAGACAGGTAGAATAATAGGTGGGTTTATATGGAGCACACAGGGTCACTTGCTAGAGAAAGTGGTCCTTGCCAGATATGGACTGGAACTAGTTGGTTAGGAAAATGCCACTAACTAGCTGAAAATAGGAATAGTTTATTCTCCACCTGGATGGAGGGAGATATGCATATGGTGATGAAAACGCTGCACCTTCATATGGACAGATGCCCCATCTTCTTCATACTGACAAAACAGGGCACACACGTGAGGGATTAAAGCAAACTTGGAAGAATAAATAATACGCAAGAAGCCGAATCCTCAGAATGCAGAAGAACAGGGGAGTTTATTGGCGAGAAGGCAAGATATTTCAGCAAGCTGGAGGAAATGGAGTTGGGCTTTACTTGAAGCTTCTGTTTCATAGGACCCAATGAGATGTTGGTCTGAAAGAGGTCAATCAAGGAACTGAAAGAGAGAGAAAGAGAGTTCATTACAGAGACACCATGAATTTAGGGGGTAGGAAATAGAGCAAGGGGGTCAAACATAAGGCCCAGAGGCTGGATGCGGCCTCTGGAAGCAATTACACCAGCCCTCATTATAATTGGACTCTCCCAGCATGATATGAGGCTTTCTCTGACCTTGAAGTTATGAACACGATTTGCATATTTTCTCTTCTGTCATTTGCAGCTAATGAGTTTCTAAGTGAGAACAGTGCACTTCTTTCTGGCCATCATCTGCTTTATGATGTCACTTTCTGCTTAATGGTGTCACTTCCAGCCCTCCACAGGCACCATGAATACCATTCAGCCCACTTTGACACCAGTTTGATACCCCTGAAATAGAGCATTCCTTAGCTCTTAGAGGCACTAGTGGCACTAGTGGGGGTGGGGTTGGAATGAGTGTGTTTCAGGGTTATTAATTTAGCCAACAGAATAGAAAACATGTGATATTCTACACCCCACCAGTCATTTGTTGGAAACCAGGAAATATTACAGCTTCCCATGGTGCAATTTATGACACAATGGTAAACCGATTCAGTACCAATGCAACTTTAGATCTAGAACAAATAAACACAATTCCCAATTGCCTCAACATTACTATTAGCATATAAAAGGGGAGTCTCTGAAAAACTGGTCTACATTGGTCTACAGTTGGTCTGAACATTTGTCTACAGTTCTTGTATGTACCTGGAGACATTATTCTCCTCCCAATCTGTGGCAGTGGGCAGTTAGCTAAACTGCAAAGAACTTCCTCACTTGAGCTGGTGTTACTTCTACAGAAGTAGGATCTATTGGAGATATTGCAAACTTGATATTGATTCAAGGAAGGAGCCTATAGGTGAATCTATAGGAGAATCCCTTTTTAATCTCTGTCATAAGAACAAGATGAGCCCTGCTGGATCAGGCTAAAGGACCATCTAGTCCAGCTTCCTGTATCTCACAGCGACCCACCAGGTGACCCAGGGAGCGCATGAGACCACAAGATGCCTGCATCCTGTTGCCTCTCCTTTGCACCCGGCACTCTGAAGTAGTCTACTATTAATGTAAGGAGGTTGCACAACCCATCATGGCCTGTAGCCCACGATGGACTTGTCCTCCAGAAATCTGTCCAATCCCGTTTTAAAGGCGTCTGGGCCAGATGCCATCACCACCTTCTGTGTCAAGGAGTTCCACCTATTAATTACCAACTGGGTAAAAAAGTATTTCTTTTTATTTATTTATTTTTTAGTTTGTTTATTAGATTTATATACCGCTTTTCTAAAATCCAAAGCAGTTTACAAAAGTTAAAACCATTTAAAACAACATATTAAAAATTAAAATCAATTAAAACAATTAAAATGATAACCATAAAAAGAGCAGAACATCCCAAATATAAAACAGCATGAAGTTAGTAAGGTTTAAAAGTTTGAAAAATTCTTTTAAAAGGGGTCCCTAATATCTCCCTCTCCAAAAACCAGACGGACAAATAGGTCTTTAAACCATGCCGGAAACCATATATTGAGGAGGCTGCCCTCAGATCTTCCAGGAGCTTATTCCAGAGACATGGTGCCACAACCGAGAAGGCCCTGTTCCTCGTCACCATTCCCCTGGCTTCAGATGGTGGCGGAACCCTAAGAAGGGCCCTCTAAGAAGGCCTTGTGACGTAAAGGGCTTTATAGGTCACTACCAACACCTTGAATGGGGCTCGGAAAGGAATGGGCAGCCAGTGTAGCCACTGGGGCAACGGCAGAGCAGAATCCGCACGCCAGGCTCCAGTGGCCAACCAAAATGTGTTTTATCTGTTTTAACTCTCTTTAAACTATCTGTTTTAACTATCTTTTATCTGTTTAACTCTCCCAACACTCAATTTTAGCGGATTTCCCCTGGTTCTGGTGTTTTGAGAGAGGGAAAAGAACATCCCTCTATCGACTCTATCCCTTCCATGCATAATTTTGTATGTCTCAAACATGTCTCCCTCAGGCGCCCTTTTTTCTAGACTGAAGAGCCCCAAATGCTGCAGTCTTTCTTCATAAGGGAGGTGCCCCAGCCCCGTAATCATTTATGTCGCTCTCTTCTGCACCTTTTCCAGCTCCTCTATGTCCTTTTTGAGATGCGGCAACCAGAACTGTACACAATACTCCAGATGTGGCCTTACCATTGATTTGTACAATGGCATAATAATGTTGGCCGTTTTGTTCTCAATTAAAAAATTACCCCAAGCATGGAATTGGCCTTCTTCCCTGCCACCGCACACCGAGTCAACACCTTCATTGAGTTGTCCACCAGCACCCCAAAATCTCTCTCCTGAGCTGACATAGACAGCTCACAATCCATTTGATTTTTTGCCCCATTGTGCATCACTTTACATTTGTCTACACTGAAACACATCTGCCATTTTGCTGCCCATTCCCCCAACTTGGAGAGATCCTTCTGGAGCAGGGAGGATGGTGAATAAAAGCTTTGATTGTTGGTTCTTGATATGAAAACATGTAATACAATATGCCACGATCATCTCAAGCATACATACAGCCCAATTCTAGGCATATCTACTTTGAAGTACACTACATCACTGTATGCTGAAATGGAGCTTACTCACAGGTAAGTGTGGATAGGATTGCACACTTTCTAGCCAGAGGCCTTCAAACAATGAGGCTGCAATCCTATACTCACTTGCCTGGGAGTAAGTCCCATTGAAGTCAATAAAACTTATTTCTGAGTAGACATGCATAGGATTGTGCTGTGAGTCTGAACCAAGGAATGATTATGACCTGACTTCAAGCGAGTCATGACAGTTCAGATACTACGGATAATTCTCCTTAAAATGCCACCACCGCCTCCTGAGAGTCCTGGAAAGTGAGGTTAGGGCCGCTTGGGTCAGCTCTACTCGGGTGACATCAGAGGAACTTGGAGAAAAGGCTCATAAGTCCTATACTAAATGCTGCCCGGAATCGCTGAGTTAATTCTACATGTGGGTAAACACTGGCCAAGCAGCAGCCCTGCACATTAGCCAAACCTCCACAGTGCAATGCACTTACCGTGTTTACAGGTCCAAGCACATTCCGAGATCCAGTTAAATCTATTCTTATTGCCCCCACAGCCAGTAAATGGGAATGGATGACATTCATCCTTAAGCCCGTCATAGAAATACATAATATCCGTAGTCTCAGAACACGTTCCTATATCTGGTGGAAGACTGCACAGTTCAGGTTTCGCTTCTGAAATGAAAGAGAGAAAGAAACCACATATACTGTCCAGTCTGTCCTCTTCTGAACCTCATCAGACATTGGCATGTGAAGCAGATTATCACTTCTGTGTGGGCAAATATACATAGTTACCTCCAGAGTGGAATCCAACCCTCTATTGACAGTTCTGGGGTTAAGACATGGCTTCCTTTCCTACTTCATAAAAGCCCTGCTTTTGCGATCAGGGAGGGCGGAGCCCAAGCCCAAGCTGAAGAGACATACTAGCTGATGCTCCGTCGATGTAAAGCTAATTTGTGCTGTTTATCTGAGCTGCAAAGGCCTTTTTTATTTTTACAACACACTGGAGCTGTACAGCGGAATTGCTGAGACTGAAATGTCCTTGGACTCGGCAAACAAGAGAAGATAACAAACCGCAGGTTGCAGCCGACGCCTCCGCACAGGCCGCCATTAATCTCCCGAATGCCACAACAGAGATAGTGAGTTATTCTGCATCTTTTTTGAGATAGCCTCATTATGGGAAGGAAACGGAGTTTCTCGCAAGAGGACTGGGAAGGAGAAAGGGTGTCTCCAGCTTCTAAACAAACTAAGTTAGATGAGTTTTTTGCTCCATTAAAGAGCCAGAAAGGACTTGAAAGCTCGGAAGCCGCACTAGGAAAGACTGGCTGCTCCCTGTGGCACTCCCCCACTAAGGCCTCAGAGGCCCTCGAGGAGACGGCTTGTTCCACGCGGCCGAGTAGGGTGGCTCATCAAGACAGCCCAAGAGTTGTCGGCTTGTTAACGCAACAGACTTTTCTGATAGCGGAAACAGTAAAACAAACATTTCCCCTGCTGGAGCGTATTATAAAACTTTTGCAAGGGTTAGAATCCAGCCTTTCCAGAAACCCCCAAGATTTCCCCTTGGCAAACATTGAGAACAGAGTCACCTCTAGGAAGGTTTTCTCCGAAGACTCACCATCTGGGAATTTTTCTCCTTCAGCCTTCAGGAAAGTCCCTTCCTCCTTAATCTACGATTCTAAGAGCCTAGCTATTTCAGTTCTCCCCTACAAGGGGAGACGTATTGACTGGTCCACAAAGTGGAAAGCCAGACAACATCTTGCTACTCTCTTAAGGAAAGATCTATCTGAAATAAACCTTTCTAAGGTGGAGAGATTGCCTGGGACACAGAACCAGGAACGCTTCCTTCTGTATTTCCGCACTAACAGCATCCCAAGGCTGCTTTTTGCATGTTCTCAAGTGCTAAGTAATGCTGGGATCAGGCTGCAGAGACACTTCAGAGACTCCTCAATGCAGAAGCTAATTCTGACTAGTCCCAGGAGAAGAGCTAAGTCACCAAGGGAACCAGTTGATGAGCTGATATACCTCTCAGACAAGAGCTCAGAAAGCCCACCATCCCTACTGGATCTCCCTGTAACGACTAACTTTCCCCCTCCAGTGAGGTCAACTAGAGTTCAATCTCCTAATCCACCTACCCCTCTTGACTCCAATGACTCTTTCATCTCCAGTATCTGGTCCTCTGTGGACAATCCCAAACCAGACATACTGGCAGACGGTTGGAAAGCCAAACTCTCGTCTACATTTGGAACCTTGAGGGCAGGAGACCAAGCCATCACGGTAAGGCTATTAGAATCCTTGATTCTCACTTGGAAAAGCCTTATGAAGCCAAATCCTCACGACCAGCCGACCAGCCCTGGATCCCAGGCTTCAAATTCATTGCCAAGGCCTCAAAAGGCAGTGCTACTCTCAGATCGTGTCAAGAGCCATCCTCTACAAGATCCTGTCATAATAATGAATAAGAAGACTAAGCGTTCTAACGTACTCATTCCTGAAGATGACCCCAGTCTTTCTGTGGTAGTCAGTGAGCTCAGCCCAACTCAACAGCAGGGTGATCTCGGCGCCACCTGACTACATACCGAGGTGCCCAAGGCGGCCACAGAGAACCTTTTGAACATTGCCTTCTGGAACATGGCCGGATGATCCCGTTGCAAAAGCCAGGGCTTCCCCTTCTTCCTCAGGAATTATGATATAATCCTGCTCCAGGAGAATTGGACAGCTAATGACATCTGGGTCGATGGTTATCATTTCTACACCAACAAGGCAATGCCCGGGGCTGGCCCAGGGAGGTTACAGGCAGGCCTGGGCATGCTGGTTTCCACCTCCTTAGGAGTAAATAGCAGACAACTGTATTCCCTGGAGCATTTGGCTATGGCTATCTGCCTAGGCTTTGAAGGACTAACAATCTTGGTGGAGAACCTCTATCTTAGTCCCCAGCATACAAAGGCCCACATCGAGAACACCTGGTCTACCCTAGAAGGCTATTTAGAGGATTTAATTCTGGACAGTGGTTAGGGTCATCCTGGGGGGGTAACTTCAATGCAAGAATTGGGTCCAACGATCCTTCCACCGATGAGGGGTCTGGTGACGAGCAGAGAGATGGGCCCCCAGGTCTCCATTACCCATGTCTCTCCAAAGACAGGAAAACCAATTTCGCCGGCTCCCAGCTGGCTGCATGGGAAAGGCGACTTAATTTCCAAATTTTGAATGGGGCCAGCTTAGGCGACCACCCAGGAGAATTCACCTTCATGGTTGGTGCAAGGTGTTGCACTATAGATTACAGATTAGTCAGGAACAACCTGCTCCCTCAAATAAAAAGCCTTCAGGTCCTCCCAGACCTTGAGAGCGACCGTTTACCCCTCCTTTTAAAGAAGAATCTCCCAGCCAACCCACCTTAAAAAATGGCACAAAGTAAATATAGAACCTGCCAGTCAGGAAGGTTGCCGGGCTAAATGGACCTCCCAACTGGATAACAAGGCCAAGGCATTATTGGCAGGGGAGAGAATGTCGGATTGGCGCCTGACTACTGTTAGGTACTGACTTCCTGCTTCCCTAGAATCAAATAATTCAGGGGCTGAAACCCCTATTGCTGAGGGGGAAAAGGATCCAGGGCAGATATGCATCTCGGCATTCACAAGGGTGGTTCGATGAGGACTACCTGAATGCCAAGCGGGCACTCAATACTGCATATCTGACCTATCGAACTGTTCCAGGTTTTGACACCCCCTCATTCCGGCTACACATCCTTGAGCTCAAAAAAAAATCATGCAAGAAAGTGATAGCCAAGAAAAAGAGGCTGATATAATGGCAACATGGGATCAATTAATTCAAGCTGCCAAGACTAACAACTCAGCCATCTTTTGGAAGCTGATAACTTGTAACACCTTTAGGGAATCTGCACTATTAGACTCCCTTATATCGGCAGGCAAGTGGGAGTCTTACTTTAAGAACCTATACACTGACACTTCCCATCAAGCATTGCTGCGCATGGAGCATAACTTACCGTCATGGTCCCCGGTTTCAGTTGATGAAGTCAAATCACTCATCAGCCAACTTAAAAACAGCAAAGCCCCTGGTTCAGACTACATCCCCCCAGAACTGATTCAACAGAATACGGACTTCTGGGCCCCTTTGTTGCCCTCGCTCTCCTCTAGAATAGACTCCTCAGGGCATATCCCAGAAGGCTGGAGGGAGGCCATAATAATTCCATTCTTTAAAAAAGGTAGGAGAGATGATCCGGCCAACTACAGACCCATCAGCCTTCTGAGTATAATCAGCAAACTTTATGCAGGCCACCTATTAGATAAGCTCAAAAGTTGGGCCGACCAAGTCAATCTGATTGCAGAGGCACAAGCCGCGTTCAAGGAGGGAAGATCTACATTTAATTGGATCAGGTTCTGACTATTGTTTCAGGTGACTCAGGTTCTCTGCATACAGTTTTTGTAGACCTCAAATTGGCATTTGATTCCATCTCAAGAGCAAAACTATGGGAGAAATTGGAGGACACATCCATTGACCGTAGATTATTGTACCTGATCTGTGCCCTATACTTTAATACCTCCCTTAAGGTGAGGTGCTCTGCAAATGGGCATTATTCTAATTTGATCTCCACCCACAAAGGGGTGAAACAAGGATGTGTCCTGGCACCCATTCTATTTAATATTTATATTAATGGCATGGTTGAATTCATGAACTCTCCCAATTTTCACCCTCCAGCCTTAGCAAACCATAACATCCCCCTGCTTCTATATGCTGATGATACAGTTATTCTTTCCAGAACCCCAGTGGGACTCAAGAGGGCCATGCGTAGGTTTAGCCAATTTTGCGACAACTACCAACTAGAACTTAATTATCAAAAAACCAAGGTCCTTTCTTTTGGCAAGAGACCTAAAAAAAGGATTTGGCACATCAATGGCCACAGGATTGAACAGGTAACTGTTTACAAGTACCTGGGGGTCATGTTGCATTCTTCTCGGGCTCGGGCAGCCCACTTTGAACATGCAGCTTTGACGGGCCATCATTCAGCCCAAGCAGTCGCAAGGTTTTCATGAAACAGAGGTGGCCACTTCATTCCAGCAGCAATTAAACTCTATTTAGCCAAAACCCTGTCCCAACCTCTATACGGGACTACGTTAGGCCCGCCTTCATCTAGTTTTACTCCTCTGGAGCACGTTCAATCTAAATTCCTATCTTCCAGGTAGCTAGCTATATATCCAATGGTAGTTTACTTCTGGAGACTGGGATTATTAAAGTTGAGGCCAGAGTGGCACTCTCTTCCATCAGCCTCTGGCTCAAGCTTAATCATTCACCCATTGGTTTAGCCCCGCTGATTCTCCATGACAATTTCCAATCTGCCTGGATTAAGAAGGTACCTATTCAGTTAAGACACCTGGGGTTTTCCCCTGATGCAGTGCTTGCTATGGATATAAACCAAGCAAAAGCTGCCAAAAGACAAAGAGTGACAAAGGGATATTAGCCATTGTTCCAACTTTTTAGCTGCAGAGGATGAAAAATATGTAACCCATGAGGGTCATGAGGCATGAGGGACATGAGGGTTGAAGAGGGACGAAAGGGAGCTCTTACCAACGCCCAGGTGCTCCTTGCAGCACCCCATCATGAGGACAAGGAGGACTATGTGACTGCCCTGCATGGTCGGCTTTTTCATGTGAGGACCCAATACCGAGTTAAACCTCTTTATCTAAGTCCTCATAGGGAAGTGGACAGACTTAAGGGCATTCTACAGGGCATTCAAGCCTGAAAATGATTCCTGCTTGAACTGGGACATTTTGGAACTGCCCCATTGAGTTCAAGGAAATGTCCTGTTTTTCAATTAAGAGTATTCTGTTTCTTAGGAGCACATTGGAACCATAAAATAAACATGCACTTGACATAGCCAAAAAACGTTTTGTCCCTATAAGATGGTATTGGCATAAAATCTGCTTATAATTGAGAGCACAATCCTAACCTGGAGTTAGGCGGGCCAGTTAGGCCAGCAAAGTTTAGCCAGCACAAGGAACACCATAAAATATGTTTGGACCACTCTTGTAGTCAGGGAAGCCAGCACACAGACGTGCGCCATCCTCCCTGAACTCCAAGAGCGCAATCCTAACCTGGAGTTAGGCCGCTACAGTTAGGCCAGCAAAGTTTGGCCAGCACAAGGGACACCATAAAGTACGTTTGGACCACTCTTGGAGTCAGCACCACTCTTGGACCATCTGATATGCCAGCACACAGATGTGCACCATTCTCCCTGACTCTGAGAGTGGTCCAAATGCGCTTTCTGGTGGCCCTTGTACTGGCCAAACTTGGCTGGCCTCACTGTGCCAGTCTAACCAGGTTAGGATTGTGCTCTTAGTCTACCTACATGCTCCCTCTTTTTGGCAGCTATCCTATAAATACTTTCCTGGGAGTAAGCCCCACTGCACATGATGTGACATACAGCTGAGTAGACATGGCAGGATTGGACTGTTTTTCTAGGTTTTTCTGCAGCTTGGCACTTGATGATGGACACTTGGCTCTGACCGTTGAGGGCTGCAATAAGCTACTGGACTGCCTCTGAGCTGCTTAGACTGACGGCACTTAAAAGCAGGGTTGACTTTAAACCAATTGGACCCTGCGCCAAAGTAAAAATGTCGAACGTTCACAAATGCTCCACCAAAACCAGTGTCTGCAGGCTGGCCAAAAACCTTGTGGTGGGCCGGATTTGGCCCCTGGGCTGGAGTTTGGGGGCCTCTGATCTCTGCAATTCTGTAGTCCAGTGGTTCCCAAACTGTGAGCCATGGCTCTCTGGGGAGCTGGGGAAACCAGCCAAGGGCATCACAGAATCCCAGCAAAAAAACCACTACCCAGTGCAATGTGGAGCTGCAGCCAATGGCCCAACAGGTCAAGAGAGTCACCAGGTGAAAAGGTTTGGCAACCACTGCTCTAGGGTAAATGCATTTGAAGGGGGACTGCTGCTCCCCCTTGCCCGACGGCATGCTGACAGTAACAGGCATGCTTCGCAGGCACTGCTCCTCCTCCCAGGCTGGTTTGATGAGAAAAGGAAGACGAGAATGGCATGGAATCTCCCCCCACCCATCCCCGTGGAGCGGCGGCGAATGGCAACGGGCGGGCAGGGCAGCCCACGGAGATTTCCGCTTGTTCGCCCAGTAGATGACATCACTGCACTGAAGGATAGGCTGACCTCTGAATATTAGCTGCAGGGGAGCAATGGTGGAGAGAGCTGAATGACATCTGCAGAGAAGAGTTGTCATGAGATGGGCCAAGCTCCCCTGCTTCTCCACGCTTTCCATTGTGTTCCATTGTGCTTCCATTGTGTTGTGCCTAACCTGACAAGACACATGCTTGCAATCATGATGGACATGAGCATTGAAGAGGACTGGAAGGGGGTTCTTACCAACACCCAGGCGCTCTGTCTGTGAATCCCATCACAATGACAAGGAGGAGAATGTGGCTGCACTGCATAGTGGGTTTTTTTCATGTTTAGTTTTCCATAGCAAAACAGAGCAGAGCAATTAGGCAGCAAAAACAATTTGTCAAAAGAGACACAGACCAATGAGGAATATTCTGGAGCGACCCTGCAGAGTTCAAGGAAACTTCCTGTTCCATTTCAACGAGGGACAGATTGGAGCCATAAAGTGAATCCTCATCAGCTTGGTGTGTAGCCTGTTGCCTGATATGCCTGATTTGTTTGCTTTGATGCATGTCACTGGTAGACACATAC
The DNA here is from genome assembly GCA_029204185.1 of Lerista edwardsae. Classification (NCBI taxonomy): domain Eukaryota; kingdom Metazoa; phylum Chordata; class Lepidosauria; order Squamata; family Scincidae; genus Lerista; species Lerista edwardsae. The sequence goes on from JAJKFI010000047.1 coordinate 8,865,172, forward strand.
ACGTGGCCCGAGCTGCTCTCATGCAGCTGCAGTGGGGACTACTCGGTTGCCAGTGGGCCTGCAAGGTTTAGGATTTGGCTATCATAATATCATGATTTCCAAAGATTTCCATAATTTCCACTGATTTCCACATAATTTCCATATAATTTCCACTGATTAGTGGAAAGGGTTGACCTGGATACCCACCTTTTTACCCACCTTTTTTACCCACCGGTGGACCTTTTTTACCCACCGGGTAGTTAATATGTGGAACTCCTTGCCACAGGAGGTGGTGATGGCATCTGGTCTTGATGCCTTTAAGAGGGGATTGGACAGATTTCTGGAGGAAAGGTCCATCGTGGGCTATAGGCAATGATGGATTGTGCAACCTCCTTACAAAGGTGGTGGGCTACTGGTACCGGGTGCAAGGGAGTGGCAACAGGATGCAACACGATCTTGTTGTTTCATGCCTCCCTGGGGCACCTGGTGGGCCGCTGTGAGATATAGGAAGCTGGACTAGATGGGCCTTTGGCCTGATCCAGCAGGGCTCTTCTTATGTTCTTATGTTCTTATACCTGTTTACCCACCATGTACTAATAATAGGGATATCCAAATAAACCATTGTCCTTATTAAGCATCATTGAGCTGAATGGGACCTACAATCCAATCCTCTCCCTCCCTGGTGGTGCATCCACGCAAAAAAAGGTATTTGCTATATATGGGGGAAGGAGCAGGAGGCTTTGAAAGGGAAATGGGATTTAAATAAATAAATAAATAAAGATAGATAGATAGATATAGATATAGAAGTGTGTGTGTGTGTGTGTGTGTGTGTGTGTGTGTGTGCGTGTGTGCGCTGCATAGGCTCCGCAACGCCTGGACCGATCAACACCAAACTCACCACGCAGACACCTTGCGACCTGGCAACAAACGCTGCGGGGGCCTGAACGTATGTATATATGTATTTATGTGTGTGTGTGTGTGTGTGTGTATACTTCAGCTGATATGTGGTGTCCTGAAGCAATCTATTATGATGTCATTGCTGATGTCACTCTGATTATGACATGCAGGGTATAACCTTTCCAGCACCTGAAGTCTTTAAAGTGATGAACAGCTGCTGAACAGAAGTCCTGCGGAACGGATCTGGGATGTTGGGATCTGGGTGACACTCCCCACGCCGTTGGAGTCCAGGTTCGGGGGCCCCTCAACGTGAGGGGTGAGAAAGATTGTGAAACAAAATGTCTGCCATGCCCCGCTGGAACGCCTGGAACAATTGGCTGAGCTGATTGGTAATTTGGTAATAACGTGTGCAATAGAATCTTGGGATAAATAACTACCCGGGCAACGCCGGGTACCAAAAAGCTAGTCTATCTATATATATAAAAAAGTGCGTGTGTGCATGTGTGTGTGCGTGCATGCACGCGTGCGCATGCGCATGCTGCATAGGCTCTACAACGCCTGGACCGATCAACATCGAACTCGGCATGCAGACACCTTGCAGCCTGGCAACAAATGCTGCGGGGGTCAGGCCCCCCTAGTGCCTCCGAGGGTGGGGGTACGGGGGGGTCCCCACGTGAAAGTGGTCACCTAAGTGCGGAGCGGTGAGTGTCAGCTAAGGTATGACATGGTATGACAAAACAATGGATGACAAAACAATGCTTACTGGCCAGGAGGAGTTAGCTGTCCTAGGGTGTATCTAAGTATACACTTAGCTTCCCTAAGGGTGCATCACACCATCCTGAAATAAAACCACAGCACCACCACAGAGCGGTGACACTCCTCACGCCGTTGGAGTCCAGGTTCAGGCCCCCCTCAACATGGGGGCCGAGAAAGGGTGCGAAACAAAACGTCCGCCATACTGCGCTGGAACACCTGGAACGATTGGCTGAGCTGATTGGTACAATTCATTCCTTTTCGTGTCTAATAGAATCTTGGGATAAATAACTACCCAGGCAACGCCAGGTGACGAAAATCTAGTTAAATATATAGTACAAAATACGTTACATATGTAATACACAATGGGTCAGACCTGCGCCAGCAATTTTGCTGGCACAAGACTAAGGAGAAAGGAGGAGAATCCATCGGTCCCAAAGCCTCCCCCTTCCCTCCCCCATTCCTGCCCAATTTCACCACTTCTCATCCCTGTTCCACCCTCCCCATCCCCTCCCACCTCCCCAACTGGCTTACCTGTTCCGGTAGGTGGCCAACTGTCCGAAGCCACACATGAGAAGGCTCCAGTCTTCCCACTGGTGCTCTGGCAGCAATCACTGCCAGAGTGTGCTTTACGGCTGCTAACGGAATGCTAGTTCTGTCAGCAGGGCAACCCAATAAGATTTGGCTGCCCAAGTAGCTGGTACTAATTTGTCTCCATCAATTTTAGTGGAACGTAATTAGAGTTCACTTTCTGGATATGACCCGTGTTTTAAATTCCCCCTTTTTGACAGTGTATAAAGACAGTGAAGGTAGTGCAGAATAATAGCTAAAGTAATATCAAATGCAATAAAGAATAAAGTGAAATAATGGGTAAACGTTCATAAGGCAACGAATACAAATACAATACAAATAACTAGGGATTTTGGAAAATGGTGTTATTTTTTTCACAGATTTCATGATATGAAAGGCATAGAATGTTGTTATGTGTTTTTATCTCAGTTCTCATTTTTAGTAATTTTAAATGCTTTTAAAGTGTACTAGGTAGGTGATATATATGATATATTGCCAGCAGATGCAGCCGCAGTATGATTTCTAATTGGAAAAGTAATTATTTTAATTTTCAGAAAATATCTTAAACATCAAAAAGGTGGCGTTTTGTGTTATATGCATTTTTAACAAAAAAAATAAAATAAACATCCCTATAAATGGGGATGGGTTTTTTGGTGATATTTTTTTCAAAAATTTCTTGATTCTAATAGCAAATTGCAGTGTTATGTGTTTTTATCCAAATTTTTATTGCAAATTGCACACAGCGCAATTAATAAGATGGATGGCCCTACAAAGGCAAGCAACTATTGGCACACACCTCAGCCGAAAATAACCTGCTCAAAAATTCCCAAGATACACCCTGGTTGCTGTTTGAAGCATCAAGAAACTGCTACTTACTTCTTCCACATTCCATTAAAGTCGCCCCAGTGCACACCGTGAACAATGAACATGCCTGTTCATGCAAGTTTAAGCAAGCTCCCTCCTGTTTCTGCCACTCCTGATCCGTTACTGAAAACTATTTGTGGATTCCACAAAACTGTGTCAAAAATTAACAAAAGTGGTGTTATTGTTGTGAAATGGATCTAAATTTGTGTCAAACTGTCAAAATAAGCAAACACAGTGCTTATTTGTGCTTTGACCTAAATTTCTTTTTATGTTGTGATTTCAGTAGAAATTCTCATTATTTAGCATTCTGTGTTGATCACTGAAAAAAACCATCCCTACCTATCAATAACTAAACAACAGCATAAAAACATAACAAGGAATCAGTTGAGTGGCAGCAGCAAGAATACAGTACATATGGCTATTGGCCAAATAATCTATATATATAAAGAAGAGCGTGGGTGTGGGTGGGTGTGTATGTATGTATGTATGTTTCGCATAGGCTCCGCAACGCCTGGAGCGATCGGCACGAAACTCGGCACGCATATACCTTGCAGCCTGGCGACAAACACTGCGGGCGTTGGTCCCCCCTAGTGCCCCCGGGGGTGGGGATACGTGGGGGTCCCCACATGAAAACGGTAAAAAACGGCCAAAATCGGCATCAAATCCACAGTTTCTGGGGTCACCGAGATGAGCGGCGATGCTCCCGATGCCGTTGGAGTCCGGGTTCGTCCCCCCTCGAGGTGGGGGGCAGGAAGGGGTGCGAAACAAAACGTCCACCATGCCCCGCTGTGACGCCTGGACCGATTGGCACCAAACTCGGCATGCGGAAGCCTAGCGGCCTGGCCATAAACACTGCAGGGGTCGTGGCCCCCTAGCACCCCTGGGGGCAGGGGTGCGCAGGGGGCCCCACGTGAAGAAGGCCAAAAACGGCCGAAATCGGCATTGAGTCCATAGTTTCCAGGATTGCTGAAACAAGCGGCGACACTCCCGATGCCGGTGGAGTGTCTGGCATGGGAGTCCAGAAGGGGTGCGAAACAAAACGCCCGGCATGCCCTGCTGGAACGCCTGGAGTGATGCGCACCAAACCTGGCATACGTGTGCCTTGCGGCCTGGTGACAAACACTGCGGGGGTCAGGCCCCCCTGGCACCCCCAGGGATGGGGGTACATGGGGGTCCCCATGTGAAAACAGTTGAAAATGGCTGAAATTGGCGTCAAATGTGTAGTTTCTGGGGTTGCCGGGGCAAGCGGCGACGCTCCCGATGCCATTGGAGTCCAGGGTCAGCCCCCCCTCGGCATGGGGGGTGAGAAGGGGTGCAAAACACAGCGTCCGCCATGCCCTGCTGGAACGCCTGGAGTGATTGACATGAAACTCGGCATGCGCGTGCCTTGCAGCCTGGCAACAAACACTGCGGGGGGCAGGCCACCCTAGCGCCCCTGGGGGTGGGGGTGCACGGGGGCCCCACATGAGAACGGTCGAAAACAGACAAAATCGGCGTTGGATCCGTAGTTTACGGTGTCGCTGAGGCGAGCGGCGACACTCCCAACGCCGTGGGAGTTTAGTATTAGTATTAGAAACCTTTATTGGCATATGGATACAAACATCGCATTCACACAGGATGTGACCACAACTATGGTGGAGCACCTGAATTAAAAATAGCAATACCATTTTAAAAAGTAGCGATTCTGTTAATCGTTGTGGGGTCAGTGGAGTCAAGAAGAAATCTGAGCCTTGCCGAGTCAGGTACTTTAGAAGAGGGACCAGAGGTTGGTACAAAAAATTTAAGTCGCAAATTCGAAAAGCGCGGACAGTGAAATAACGAGTGCTCTAAAGTTTCGACTTCTCGCATATCACAGGGGCATAATCTTTCAGCAAAGGGTATTCTTAGATACCTGCCCCTGGTTACCGCTGATGGAAGTGCATTACAGCGCGCAAGGGAAAGCGCTCTCCTCAGTTGGGGATTTTCCAGAAGAGTTAGGTACGTTGGCATTTTTCCAAGCTCCAAAGGAATATGGAAGTACTCTGGCGAACAGCGACGGTTTGCTGCACTATAGAGGTCTTGCTGTTCAATGTCCATCAGCCTAGATTGGATCATGCGAAGTGCATCCAATTGCGAGCCGGCCACCAATAGTTCCGACCACACTCCAATTTCTTTCATTTTAGTTATCCAATTATCCGCCATGTGGTGGACATCCTTCAAAAGGTAGGCTATTAAGGTGTCATCATTAACATTGAAATAAGCTTTAATCCAAAATCTGGAAATGCACAGCCATGCTATAGTCTTTATTGTTAATTGACCTGTCTCCAAGCATAATGCGGCATACGGTACACAGTTTGGAAGACCTAGTATCTTTCTTAAGAAAGACGCCTGTAATCGTTCCAAATCGGGGTTAAACGCTTTCATTCAGACCGGTAGGCCATACAAAATTTGAGAGATGATTTTAGCTTTAAACACTCTTATGGCCGCCGGAATATATTGACCCCCTTTGCCGTAAAAAAATCTAAGAATAGCAAAAACAGATGAGCTGGCTGCGTTTACTACTACCTCTCTCTGGGGTATCCAAGATGAATTATAGGAGAAAGTGATACCCAGGTACCTATACGATTTAACCTGTTCAATTCTCTCCCCATCAAAAATCCAGTTGAGAGGCGACCAGGTTTTCGCAAAAACGACAATCTTAGATTTCTTAAAGTTTAGGAACAGTTTATTGTCAGAGAGGTAGCGAAGACATCTGTTAATTAGATTGCGTAGGCCTCTCTGCGTCTGAGATAACAGGACCGCATCATCAGCATACAATAGGAGAGGTATTTTCTTCCTACCCATTTTAGGAGGGTGACCCTCAGCTTGTTCAAGATATCCCGCTAAATCGTTCAGGAACAGGTTAAACAGGGTCGGTGCTAAAATGCAGCCCTGTTTGACTCCCTTGTTGGTCTGGATGTCTTCTGAGAGTCTACCGTCATAGGTCAGTCTTATTTGACAGGACGTATTATAATACAAGCTCTGGATGGATCTAAGGAGATTTTGATCAATATGTAGTTCCTCCAATTTTCCCCACAAACGTTCTCTATTAACACTATCGAAAGCCGCTTTCAAGTCCAGAAATGCCACGAAAAGTTTCGATTTTGGCTTGCTCGTGTATTTAGATATTAAATGGGCTAGCACTATAGCATGATCGACAGTAGATCTTCCTTTTCTAAAACCAGCTTGTTCGATGCCCAGAATCTTATATTGGTCTATCCACTGCAACAGGTGAGAAAGGAGACACTTCGCATAGATTTTCCCTGGCAATGACAAGAGACTTATGGGTCTGTAGTTCCCAGTGATGTTAGGACCCCCTTTTTTGTAGATTGGGACTATGATGGCTTTACGCCAGTCTGCGGGAACTTGGCCCCCCCGGATTGCCATAGAAAACACAACCTGAAGAATTTGGGACCACCAAGTGATGTCCGCCTTCATCCATTCCTCAGTAACTCCATCTGGCCCGGCTGCTTTCCCGATCTTAAGTGACCGAATGGCGTCCTGTATGAGGTCAAGTGAGATTTGCAGCTCCTTGGAGTTGTTCGGGGCCGAGGATTTGTTAGCAGGAAGGCTCCGGATAGACTGGTCAAAAAATAAGGCCTGGAAATGCAGCACCCAAAGCTGGCCAGGGATGTTTGAAGGGTCAGAGTTCGGGTTCAGCCCCCCCTCAACATGGGGGGTGGGAAGGGGTGCGAAACAAGATGTTGCCATGCCCCGCTGTGACGCCTGGAGCGATTTGTGCCAGACTTGGCACGCGCGTGCCTTGCGGCCTGGCAACAAACACTGCAGGGGTTAGCCCCCCCCCAGTGCCCCTGGGGTGGGGGTGTGCAGGGGGCCCCACATGAAGACGGCTGAAAACGTCCAAAATAGGCATCTAAACTGTAGTTTTCGGGGTCGCCAAGACAAGTGGCGACACTCCCGACACGGTTGGAGTCCGGGTTCGGCCCCTGTCAGCATGGGGGACGAGAAGGGGTGCAAAACTCATAAACTCTGGAAGATCATTTTGTTACCCAGGTAACAAAAAGCTAGTGGAACAATAAAAGCCCACTGAAACAGGATTGCCATGACCCACTGAGCCAAAGCAGGCAGCAATGGGGCCAGGTATTCTCTCTTAGGAGGGTGCCCCAGATCTTGGACCCCAGGGCTTAGAAAGGTCTCTTCCTTCCAAATCCCCGCCTATCATCTCTCCAATGTCACAAAGACCCAAACCCAAAGAGGGCTTCCGGCTTAGAACAGGAGTTGCAGGTAGGCTCCTGGGGGTGGGGGTGGCAATCCTTAGGTAACCTGGTCCCAGACCTACTATTTCAAAAGATTTTGAATCATTTTGAATAGAACCCAGAAGAAAACGTAAACACAGTGATGCTAATATAAGATGAAGGTAAAAAACAATAACATGACCCAAGCAACATTGGGGCAGCTGATCTCCGCAACAACTGAAGCCTGTTCTGTCCTGAAAGGCAGCCCCGTGTAAAGGTTATTACTATAACCTGGGAGACAAAGGCATGAATCATAGAGGCCCTGCTTGCTTTGTCCAGGAAAGGGTGCAACAGAGCTGATGAAAAGTGCCCCTGGTGAATACACATAAGGTGAGTGGGGGGTTACAAGCATGTCCCTACCCGTACCCTACCCGTACTCTGAGGTCATCTGGGGGAGCCCTTTTGACTGTGCCGCGACCAGGAGAGGTGAGAGGGGTGGCGGCCAGCAGGAGAGCCTTCTCGGCGGTGGCACCCCAACTTTGGAATACCCTCCCCTTAGAGTTAAGAACTGCTCCCTCGTTGGCGGTATTTCGGTGGGGACTGAAGACCTTTTTGTTTAAGCAGGCGTTTAGTTGCTGACAGGCTGGCTGGTCTTTTTATTCTTTGTATTCTTTTTTATGATCCATGGGATGACTGTTATATTTTATATTGTACTTTTATATTGTTTTAATTTACTGCTTTTAATTATGATGGATATTATTCTGTTTTTAATTCTGTTTTTGTAATGCCGCCTTGAATGCCTTTTAGGCAGAAAGGCGGGGTAAAAATTTAATAAATAATAATAAATAAATGTCTAAAAATAATCTCTAGATACATATATAAAACAGAATTCTGAAATTCTAAGCTTATTATATCTTAATTAAATCAATCAGTTCGTTCAAGTGTATATTGGTGTATATTCTCTCATATCTTTCAAAATTATACGTTTGCTAAATTGATTCATCTTTCTTATCCATATAATCCATACAAATACACCAAAAACTAACATTTATAGGGAGGAGTAAAAGCCATCTAAGCAGTAAAAAAAAGATATATAACTGAAAGCAAAACAGAAGAAACGCAAAAAAAAAATAGAAAGCTAAAGTCTATAAAGTTATGTTATATACAGGGTGATTCAAAATGAATGGGACAAAGTTCCATTACAGCAAATGAACTTTGTCCCATTCATTTTGAATCACCCTGTATTCATTTACACTTAATGTATTACTGACAGTTCTACAGCTCATTCTAAACAGTATTATATGGTATTAGGACTATCTTCCAGTATTTAATCATATTATTTTTCCCTTCTTTTAAAACCATAATTATCCTTGAAAATCATTATAATCTTATTTACCTATGCGTTCTATCTCTGCTTTCCCCTGTGTTTCCTTTCCTCTGTATTTCCAACAATCCTATGTAACTCCTTTCCTTGTCCCATAACTTTAAGAATAAATTTTAAAAATATTTACTCAAAAAAAAGAAAAGAAGAAAAGTGCCCCTGGCCACCGCCACTGTCTGAGCATCCGAGTGGTAAAAAAGGTTTACCACTCCCATGCTGTAAACCTGCTGCTTCAGGGGTGTGCAAAAGTACAGTCTTTCTTGTTTTTCCTTTTATCTATTAAATACATGCAATCAAATAAAATGCACTTTAAATAATAACCTCTAGATGTCTTAGAGCACAATCCTAACCTGGAGTTAGGCCAGCACAGTTAGGCCAGAAAAGTTTGGCCGGAACAAGGGCAACTGTAAAGCACGTTTGGACCATTCGCGGAGTCAGGGAGGATGGTGCATGTCTGTGTGTTGGCCTCTCTGACTGGCAACACATACTTTACGAGTGGTCCAAACATACTTTACCGTTTCCCTTGTGCCGGCTAAACTTTGCTAGCCTAAACTGTGCCAGCCTAAATCCAGGCTTAGTGCACCCTTAGTGATAGAATGAAAACCAAGTAACAGATTGAAATGGCAACTGCTGCAATTCTACAGTACTTTGGACCTGGTGCTGTTCCTAAAGGGATATCTGCATTTGCTTTCTCCGTTCCTGTTGACACTCGTGGACAGCGTGCAGTTTTGATACAAGATGGCTCTGGTCAGCCATGGGGATAGTACACCCAGGACACTGTTTCAGGCAGCAGAATGGTAGGCAGTGTCTTCTTCTGGCTGCCCACATTCACCACCACTTGTACTCCTGCATGCTGGATTCTGATGGGAAGGAAGACAGGAACAGGGTCAAAGAGGAAGTGTGGAGGAGAGGTGGCTAGATTCCAGGAATCCAGGAAGAGGGCGGACGGAGAACTGCAATAACTGACCAGCAATACCAGGGAAAGATCATAAGCATCACGTCCTCTTTGTCAGTTTCTCAACTGGCAAACCTCAAGACTGTCCAGCATTTGAGGTTAGCAGACTTTGCCAGTTGTCTATCCCTTTTCCCTCAACCATTATTCTCTGATGCAATCCTAACCAACTTTCCAGCACCTGGATCAGGGCTATGCAGCTCTGAGATAAGTGAACAAACATTCCCTTACCTTGAGGAGGCCTCCATGACTGCAGGATGCAGCACATGCCCCATTGGCACAGCTATGTCAGTGCTGGAAAGTTGGTTAGGATTGCACCCTGTGTTGCACCCCAGTGCATTTAGGGCACTACCTCAAGTGCTGGCCACTCTTAGGCCAGCCCCAGTCCTCAGCTTTTCGTTCCCTTGGTGATGGACTTAACATTCTTAGCGGAAAGATACCTTCAATGATCAGCTGCTAGGAACAAATATCAGAGGATGACCATCACTTTTATGTCCAGTTTGTAAGTTTCCCATCCCAGGTATTTCTGGCTGAACACAGTTGGAGGCAGAGAGCTGGGCTACCAGACAAGTCTTGGGCTTCATCCAGCAAAACAGTACTGTATGGATCTCCTGCATCTTGCCTACCATCACTATCTTCCAGCATCATCCATTTTTCACAGGGTGGTTGTGGGAGACTAACATGAGAGAAGGGCATATTGTGCCTTGAGAACAGTGTGGTAACAGACCCTGTAAAACAATCCCATTTCACAGATGAGATGACCGGGGGCATGAGGAGCTCAAAGCAATCCAGCCTGAGTTCATTCAGAGCACAGTCTTAGGCACAATCCTAACCTGCAGTGAGGCTAGCATAGTTAAGCCAGCAAAGATTGGCTGGCACAAGGGACACCATAAAGTATGTTTGGGCCACTCTCAGAGAGGCCAGCACACAGACATGCGCCATCCTCCCTGACTCCAAATGTAACCCAAACGTGCTTTACTTTGTTGGTCTAACTGTGCCAGCCTAACTCCAGGTTAGGATTGTGCTTTTAGTCATCGTTGCAAGAACCTTGTAAAGTTAGGGCAATTGAACACAATGCACTGAAAACACTTTTGCCAATCACACCATTTATCTATGGGTGACTTTTGTTCATGTAGTTTAGAAAGTGGAAGACATGCTGGAAACAAATATTGTATACATTTTAACCAATGCAGGAAATGCAATCCATCAATAAAAGTACCATACCTGGAACTACTCTGATCCCAAACACCTTTATTAGGGAGTAAATTCCATTGAGTAAAGTTTCCATTGCACAAATGGTGCTCTCTTGAAGCTGACAAAGTACAACAGGCTCACTGAGCTACTAGACAAAATGTTATATTTGTTTAAATGCACATGATGAAATGTTATACAGGAAATCTTTAAAATGTACATGCCACCCTTCTCCTAAATCTCAGGAGACATAATGTAATTTTGTAAAGATATAATTTTGTAAATATACAAGCAATACAATCTTACAATATTAGCAAGTCATACCAAATCTGAACCCACACCCCAAAACCAAACCAAATTAGTTTTGGCATTAAACCAGATCTGAGCCCAAATCTCAAAATTCTTGGTCTTGGCTTTCAACCCTCAGCCCTAAACACAAAATGTGGTAAGAGGGTCAAAATCACTGGACAGTAAGCTTGCAACAGCACCATTAATGTTGTATTTCACTGGTTTTCCATCTTGGTGTGTGTGTGTGTGTGTGTGTGTGTGTGTGTGTGTGTGTGTGTGTG
>JAJKFI010000047.1:8876551-8924397 GCA_029204185.1 Lerista edwardsae
GTGTGTGTGTGTGTGTGTGTGTGTGTGTGTGTGTGTGTGTGTGTGTGGTTTGTAAAAATGTAAACTTCAAAAATAAATGTTTTTAAAACAAAAAAAAATTTCTAATTAAGTAGCAGTAATTGTATCTGTTTGATAGAGTGAAACAGCAAGTGAAAAAGTGTGATGTGATTTGGTCAGAAATGCTACCAAACAATCTTGAAGTGTCCGATCTGGTCACTGAACCATATTTTGAAAAATTTACATCTGAGCTAGAACTCAAAAGAGTTGTGTTTTTTTAAAAAATTTACTGATGAACTGGTACTTGGTACTGTTAAATGGTTTCACGTCAAAATGTTACTGGTTTGACTCCCCAGTCAGAGTCAGAATAAAGGCTTTGGAATCCAGTGTTTGAATGACGATTGTCGTTTTGAGCTTCATGTCCCATCAGCTAATCCACGTTGTTGTGGTGCTCCCATCATTTGAGTTTTTCTTCAGAAATCGGCCTCTATCGAAATGCAATTCAAAAGGGGGGGCGGAGGGGAGAGGGATATACCAGCCTCGCCAGAAAACTGGTTTCCTCCTGCCCCCTTCTCAATTAGCAATATTTCTGATAGTGCCAACCCTCTGGGAAATTCCAGAAACTGCCCTATAAGTACCCCTCATGGCCAAGGAGACCTGTCACAGCCGCAACTGGACTGGAGCCGGCAAGTCTCTCTCCTGGGCGCTCTAGAGGCAATCGAAGGAGGGAGGGAAAAATCAACCAATCGGCAGGAGGAGCCGCAGAGCCAGAGACCTAAAAGGCTTTCAAGAGGATGAGATCAGCGCGAAGTAAGTACAGCAGAACTCTGGTCAGTTTCGCTCTAGCCGCACTGGCTGCCTGGGCTGATGAGGCGCTGGTAAGTTTCGGGCGGACTTCTCTTGACAGTGGAGGCTCTTCTTATTTGGGGACAATTGCCAGTGGATTTCTTAAATTCCCTCAACAATATAGTTTATAACAGTGGAAAGACGTATTTTCTTCCCCGTCCTGAAAGGCCCTTCTTTGGAACTGTGGGATTAGGCTTACCAGAGTTCCTCTAGTAACCCTGAGTGCCTCTAACCATTGTACAGAAGAGGGGATTTTGGCAGACGCAGCTCGGAAGGGGTTAAAAAGCTGCACCTTTCAAAGTTCCCGCTGCTATACAATGGTTAAAGGTACAGGCACTGCCCTCGTCGTATCTGGGCGTCTCGTGTGGGTTAAATAAAGAGGTTTTGCTCTTCCTCCCTCCCTTCCGCGCTGCAGCAAATCAAAACGAATGAACATCATGGACGAGGTGGGGCGGCTGTTAGAATAAAACCTGTTGCAGCTGCTCTAAGGCAAGGAAGTAAAGCTTAAAGCTGTTCTATTCGCTCAGCTGCTCTGTCCAAGGTGCTAGTCCCTGCCAGGCAAGAGAACAGACTCTAGGCGCGATTCCGACCCCGCAGCCTCTTTATTCCGGGCGGTCAGAGAAAGAGACAGACATAAACTCCGTTAAGAACGCTTTGTCGCCTCTTGTTTGTTTGCCGCCCTTCAGTCTCGCAGCAGCCCGGGAAGGTAGGTTCTGCTTAGAGCGACTAAGGCAAAAAAGAGCGCTAGAGTAACAATTGATCTCTGATCTACTGCTACATGATTGTGCGAAGGTCGGAGTCGTTTTTCACTCTTGTTATCTTTTGCTTTCGGTGTCTGAAATGCTTATCATTTATCTTTCTTTGGGTGGGGGGAGGGAGAACCGGGGAAGCTAATAGAGAATGTTGTGTGTGTGACTGTGCTAACCTGTGTAGGTCTATTAAAGTAGGTTCCACTTCCAGTCCTGTCTCTAGGAATTGGTCCTGGCTGTGTTATGTATAGGATTGAAGTCTTGGTCTAGTTTTCCAAGACCACCCAGTTAGGCTGTAACTATGCATAATGTGTGGTGTTATCTGTGCTTCTGCCCTTCTTCCGCCAACCTCCACCTTGAATCAAAGGTCTATGAGAATTTAAGTGGAAGATGTGTGTGTGTGTGTGTGTGTGTGTGTGTGTGTGTGTGTGTGTGTGTTTCCCCCTGCTGTTTTCGATCACTCTCGCTTTATTCCTTCTTCTCCCCCCCCCCGTAGTGTATGCTTGTACTGAGCATAATGTCCGACTCACTTTCCAGTGTTCCCAAGGATCTGTCTTGGGACCCATGCTTTTCAACTTGCTCATAAATGACCTGGAGACAGGCATAAGCAGTGAGGTGGCCAAGTTTGCGGATGGCACAAAACTTTTCTTGGTGGTGAAAACCAGAAGGGATTGTGAAGAGCTCCAGAGGGATCTCTCCAAACTGGGGGAATGGGCAGCCAAATGGCAGATGCGTTTCACTGTAGACAAGTGTGAAGTGATGCACATTGGGGCAAAAAACCAAAACTTCAACTATTAGCTAATGGCCTCTGAACTTTCGGTGACAGAACAGGAGAGAGATCTTGAGTGCTAGTAGACAACTGAATGAAAGTGTCGACCCAATGTGCAGCAGCGGTAAAGAAGGTCAATTCCATGCTTGGGATAATTTAAAAAGGGGTTGAGAATAAGACGACCAATATTGTTGTGCCACTGTACAAATCGATGGTAAGGCCACATCTGGTGTACTGTGTACAGTTCTGGTTGCCACACCTTAAAAAAGATATAGGGGGCCTAGAGAAGGTGCAGAAAAGAGCAACCAAAATGATTACGGGGCTGTGGCACCTCCCATACGAGGAAAGGCTACAGCATTTGGGGCTCTTCAGCCTAGAAAAAAGGTGCCTGGGGGGAGGGGGGACTTGATTGAGACATACAAAATTATGCACAGGATGGATAAAGTGGGTATTTTCCCTCTCTCACAATACCAGAACCAGGGGACATCCACTAAAATGGAGTGTTGGGAGAGTGAGAACAAATAAAAGGAAATACTTTTTTACCCAGTGGGTAATTAATCTGTGGAACTCCTTGCCACAGGAGGTGGTGATGGCATCTGGCCTAGATGCTTTTAAAGGGGGACTGGACATATTTCGGTAGGGAAAGTCCAGCACAGGCTACAGGCCATGATGGTTAGTGCAACCTCTTTACTTTAGAGTCAGGTTACATCAGAGTGCCAGATGTAGGGGAGTGGCAAAGAGATGCTCATATCTAGTTGTCTTGTGTGTTCCCGGAGGCATCTGGTGGGCCACTGTGAGATGCAGGAAGCTGGACTAGATGGCCCTTTGGCTTGATCCAGTGGGGTTCTTATGTTCCAAGTCAACTCTAGCCATTGCACAATCACTGTGTGGCTTTAAAATGCAGTTTTAAAAGAAGTTCATGCATGGTTTAAAATCTGAGAGTTTTGTTTCCTGCTCGGTGACTCAAGAGTTGCAGAAACAAATAACAGTGAACAAAGAGGCAATACTTTCTTGTGGTAGGGCAGAATTCTTGCTTTGATACACTTGCATGCTTTGGTACACTTGCTCTGAGGTTGGAATCTGGGGCAGAACATGCAATGGGTTTTTTCTAGGGTTACCAAACTGGGACAGTCCATACCTTTAACCATTGTATGGAAGAGGGAATTTGGGCAGGTGCAGCTCATCATGGAAGGGTTTCAAAAGCTGCACTTGCCAAAATTGCCTCTGCTATACAATGGTTAAAGGTATAGGCGCCATGTCCCAGTTTGTATCAGGTAACCTAATAGGTTGCTTTCAACACTCCAATCCTGGCTGCCTCCCAAGCATTTAATGTTCCTCTGAGGAGGGAGAAGAGTGTTGGTGGTTCAGAGGGGAGTCTTGTTATACCCCAAAGAATCCCTACCCAATTCCTATTTTTTAGTTCCTTTGTGCTAAGGCACAGATCTCAATACTGTTACACCAGTGTTGAGTTTTTTCAGGGTGAGGAAGAACTAAGGTTACCAGATACAAACTAGACAGAGTGCCTATACCTTTAACCATTGTATGGAAGAGGGAATTTGGGCAGCTACAGCTCATCATGGAAGGGTTTCAAAAGCTGCACCTGTCCAAATTCTCTCTTCTATACAATGGTTAAAGGTATAGGCACTCTGTCCTGGTTTGTCCCTGATAACCCTAGCTAAAGGTATAGTGTTTGGTAACCCTAATTTTAGTATCTACAGTTATTCAGTTTGGCAGGGCTGGGAGGTGGCGACAAAACACTGCGGCCTGGCGACAGAACACTGCGGGGGTCAGACCCCCCTAGAACCCCCAGGGGTGGGGGTACGGGGGGTCCCCAAGTGAAAACGGTCAAAAACGGCCCACATTGGAGTCAAATCCACAAGTTTCGGGGTCGCCAAGATGAGCGGCGATGCTCCCGATGCCGCTGGAGTCTGGGTTCAAACCCCCCCCCGACATGGGGGGCCAGAGGGGGTGCGAAACACAACGTCGGCCATGCCCTGCTGGAACGCCTGGACCGATTGGCACCAAACCCGGCATGCAGAAGCCTGGCAGCCTGGCTACAGACACTGCAGGGGTTGGGCCCCCCTAGCGCCCCTGGGGGTGGGGGTCTATGGGGGTCCCCGCGTGAAAATGGTCGGAAATGGCCAATATCCGTGTCAAATCCATAGTTTCCGGGGTCGCCGGGACAAGTGGCGATGCTCCCGATGCTGTTGCAGTCTGGGTTCACCCCCCCCTTGGCGTGGGGTGTGAGAAGGGGTGCGAAACAAGACGTCCCCCATGCCCTGCTGGGACGCCTGGACTGATCGACACGGAACTTGGCACGCATACACCTTGTGGCCTTTTTTTTTTGAAGATGATTTTATTGATTTTATAATTATAAAGATACAGGAAAAGGATAGTCAGTAACATAGGATGGGTATACATAGGGTCAAACAATAGGAAGTGAGGCAGTACGAGAGTAACATATAAATGCAAAAATTAGTAATTTCCATTATATATTCCATCTGAAAGGACACAATCATTATGATTCACAAAACTACGTCAATTTTCGTTATTCATTCAAATCTTCAATAATTTCAATAATTCCACAGTTACTTAGCAAACTCAAGCAAGAAAAGTCAACTATACCTACAATTATCCATCTCCAATTTATAGTAAAAGTCAATGAAATAATAAACTAAAAGGGAAGAACCTACTATATAAAACACAAAAATGGAATAAACATAGATGAAGCTGGGAAATCAAACTATTTAAACTAGCACTCTGTTAATCTCTTCATCTCTATTCATATTGCTTATATTATTTTTCAATCTTAATCTTTAATTAATCTTTATTACAAAACTTATTCTATTAGAATTAAAACAGCCCATCTCAGAGGAAAAAAAATACGCCATAAAAATAAAGAGCATAAAGATATAACATGACATCCATCACTTCGTAATCATCATTAGGCCTTAATAACATTTTTTTTTCTAAAATCATATCTTAATGTAAGCTTGAGTTATCACATACCTTTGTTAAAAAAAAAGAAAGAAAGAAAATAATCGCTTAGTTATATAATCTGACGCAAAATTACAAGCCTACAATTATCGCTTTTCTGATCAAGGCCCATTTCTTTCTATCACAAATCTCACCGGAAGGAATGAACTTTGTCACCTTTTAATCCTCATTTCTATTTATACCATTAATTCAATTTTTAAATCATAAATTTCATTACTCAAATTCCCCCCGCCCATTTATTATAAAAAGCCAAAAATTATACAAATCATTAAAAATTAACATCTGGTCAAAACCTTCCCCTCTCCTGCCACTAGAGGGGAGCCTGCTGACAAAAAACACTCTCACTGTATTTATCAGCAGACCATAAAAAAATATCTTGTTCATAGTCTCTTTCTCTTAAATCTTGTTAATTCAAACAGGGCTGTCCATCTTCAAAAATACATTCCTCTTGTCCTTCCACAAAGTTCATTTCTCCAAGTCCTTGAACATGCTTCAAACAGCTTTCAACTCTTGATTGTAGATCTGTCGGTTTCCTTCTCATTAACGCCATGTTGACACAATTACGCAGTAAAAAATTCAAGCTTTCTTTAAACATATAAATCAAAATACTCCCTATTTTTGTGTTCTCTTATCTCATTAATGAATCCTCTTGATCTGCAAATAGGACTGTCGTTTTCAAATAAATGGGCTCCAATTATAAATCTTCTGCCGCCTCTCGATGCCATGTTTAAACTGCTACGCAGCAAAAAATTCAGCATAAAACAGAGTACTTTTTTATTCCATACTTCAGCTTCCCACGCCACATCAAAACATTTAGAAAAGAAAATAGAAACAGAAGCAGAAAAAAACAGCGATGCACTTCAGTGGATATCTTGTGTTGAAGATTAAGCAGGTTTAATTCCACTGACCTCACTGGCCCGCAGCCAACTCTCCAGTGCACTTCACGCCAAGATGTTAAACATTTACGCCTACACGCCACTTCTTCTTCCCACACGATTGTCTTCATTAGGGGGACTTCTGAAGACCTTCCAGGCTGTAATCCATCATTCTCTCTCCGGTGTTGTCACTCTCCAAGTCAGAGACCGTCCACACGGTCTGCCAGGCAGGCAGAGTCTCTTCTGCTCCCAGGCACAAGCAAACATCATTCACCTCCGGAGTTGGCCACTATCCAGAGGCTAGATGTTAATGCTTACCCCCAACCCAGTTCTACTACTGGAGTTGGGCCTGAACCCCATGCAGAGATTCAGGAAAGAACACAAGCCCCAGCCACTCATAAAAAGCGACTGCCATGTTCAAGTCTCTGGCTCCTCCCCCACCCCACGCATACACCTTGTGGCCTGACGACAAACACTGCGGGGGTCACACACCCCTAACGCCCCCGGGGGTGGGGGTACGCGGGGGTCCCCAACTGAAAATGGTCGCAGACGGCCGAAATCAGCGTCCCGTCCATAGTTTCTGGGGTTGCCAGAGTGGGCGGCGATGCTCCTGACACCGTCGGAGTCCAGGTGCATCCCCCCTCGGCATGGGGTGCGAGAAGGGGTGCAAGACACAATATCCGCCATGCCCTGCTGGAACGCCTGGAGCGACGTGCACCACACTTGGCATGCACGTGCCTTTCAGCCTGGCAACAGATGCTCTGCGGCTCAGGCCCCCCCTAGCACCCCCAGGGGGGGCCCCGGGGGCCCCGCGTGAAAATGGTCTGAAACGGACAAAATCATAGTTGTTTCTGTACTGTCTGGGGTCACTGAGGTGCGCAACAATGCTCCTGATGCTATGGGGGTTCAGGGTCGCCCCCCCTCGGCATGGGGGGCGGGAAGGGGTGTGAAACACAACATCCGCCATGCCCTGCTGGCACGCCTGGACCGGGCAACACGAAACGTGGCACGCATACACCTTACGGCCTCGCCACCAACACTGCGGGGGTCGGGGCCCCCTAGCGCCCCCCCGGGTGGGGGTACATGGGGGTCCCCATGTGAAAATGGCCAAAATCGGTGTCGAATCCATAGTTTCTGGGGTCGCCGGGACGAGTGGCGACGCTCCCGATGCTGTGCGAGTTCAGGGTCACCCCCCCTCAGCATGGGGGCAGGAAGGGGTCCAAGACACAACATCCGCCATGCCCTGCTGGAATGCCTGGACCGATCCGCACCAAACCTGGCACGTGCGTGCCTTGCGGCCTGATGACACATACTGCAGGGGTCAGCCCCCCCCCGTGGCCCCCGGGGGTTGGAGTGCGCACAGGGCCTGAAGTGAAGTCGGCCAAAAACGGGCGCAATTGGCATCGAGTCCATACTTTCCAGGGTCGCCTCGACGACCAGTGATGCTCCCGACGCAGTTCGCGTCCGGGGTCGGCCCCCATTGGCGTGGGGGGCCAAGAAGGGGTACAACACTCATCAACTCTGGAAGATCATTTTCTCACCCGGGCAACGCCGGGTAACAGACAGCTAGTGTAAAAATAAATGTTAAATCCCATTTATGCCCTAGTATTTGTCATCCACTCCCAGGTGAAATTCTTTCTCTGATGATCAGCTCTGCATTGTGGATGATGTGCTCAGCTGCACCCCTGACGTATTCTAGAGACAAGGAATTCTTCAGGAAGAAGGCAGAGTTTACCCTCCAGATAGGGAGAGACGTTGTTGCAATGAAGAAGCATCTGGTGAGTTGTATAGCTCACACCTCTCTGAATTTTTTAAGCCCATCTCCTCAAAACAGGCACTGCAGATCCCAAGAGACAGACTGGCCAGTTTTGGCTTGTATAAACTTGGAGCGGCATCTGGAAATGCTCCCTTGCCAAAATCTGACCCTTTTAAATTGCACTCTGGCTGAGAAAGCGGCTGTGCCCCGGACTGGCCTGTAGGAGCAGTGTGGAGCTCCTACACCACATGCCTTGGCAAACTCCAGATCATAAACCTATTTTTCCCCTATTGGACTCAAGATTTGGGATAAACAAAATAGTTGGGAAGCCATTCTGATATGGGACTACTTTTTCAAGCATTTCCTGTAAATGGCAATTTGCCCTTCATGGACACTTAACCCCATATGGAGCAAAGTTTTCCCTTTCTCCTATCCTTAGCACTGTGAACTCGGGGCCAGGCCAGGTCCTCTTTTATCTTCCCCAATGCATTGGTCTCGCCTTTCCCAGCATTTGTAAACTTGTGCCAGCCTGGAAAGGTCACTGAGTGACAACAGGAGAAAACAAATGCCTGCAAAACAGATTGGCCAAGGTGTGCTATTCTCCTTGGCTTCCTCTCGAGAGCAGGTTTTAACTGATCCTGACAAATAGAAAAAAAGTAGATCTTCTCTGGCTTCTATTCCAAATTTCATTGGAAGGAAAAACACTGCAACAGATAGCTTGTTGCATTACTTAAACAAGGTGCGATCCTTTCCTTGGACAGCCTTTCAATGTGGATCTGTGAACCTGATACATTTTTATGTCTTAGCCAACCAAATCATGCACCAAGACAAACTGGATTCTGCAACTCTAGTCACTGTGGAAATTGAAAAAAAAAATGAATAATTCTGCAGCTGTTCTGTATGTTTTCTGCTTGCCTACAAACTGTAGCATAAACATGTTCTTCCTTTTAATGAAATCCTTTACTGCTGCTCCCCACTGGATAGGACAGTGGTCTGGGAACAGGGGTAAATTACCCCAAATGGGGTAAAAATGAAATTCCTGGGGGTAATGGACAGTCGCGCTGCCGAGACACAGCCGGGCATGAATATGAATCTATATGAATCTCCATTGCCCTGCCGGGGCACGTGTCTTCCCCCCCGCCTCCATTGCCCTGCTGGGGGGAACAGTGCACCCCTCACTTAGGCTTCTTGCAGAACACGCAGCCCCATCATTTTGATCGCTGCCCAAGGCCAGATGCGGCGCTTCTTTAATGTCCCAAAGTGTCCGTGTGTGGTGGAAGGTGTCTCCTAAGACTGGGTGCTGTTGCCAGGGGAGGGGCTAATTGGAACGGAGGTTTTTTAAAAAAAATTGATTGCCTAAGAGTGCAAGTCTATGAATGTCTACTCAGAAGTAAGTCCCATCATATTAAATGGCCCTTACTCCCGGGTAACTATTAATAGGATTGCACCCCATCTTAATTAAAACTGCAGTCCAATGCATACACTGCCCCAGGAGTAAAGCACATTGAATTCAATCTGACTTACTTCTGAGCAAACAGAAGTTGACAGACGCCGGCTGGCCACTGAATGTAAGGAGAGTGCAGGCTGGGGCAAACGCGACTGGCTGCAGAGTAACAGTCTGAGCCGACACCAGACTGGCCTCCTCCCCCTCAACTTGTAGCCCGGTGCAACAATCCTTCGATCTGGACTGGGGCTCAGCGTGTGGTGGGGTGTGAGGGGTGCATGCGCAGGACGCCAAAGAGAGGCGCCAGGCAAGCATACAGCGTGAGGCAAAGCGAGAGGGAAAGTGAGCTGCAGGAGACAAAATGTAGGAACGCTTGCTGCGTTTCTGTGTTAGTACTATTTGCCTTCTCCAGAATGGAAAAGCAGATACTGTGCTGCTAAGTTGCATAGCCCCCTCTGTATTAGCACACATTAAGAATAGCCCTTGCCTTCTCCACAGCTATGTTTCTGTGAAGTGGGGAGGGGGAGTCAAACTAATTGGGCAACAGATGTATTTGTTTTGCTCCCATTCATCCTGTTAATATTTAAAGTGGAGAGGATCTAAGTTTTTACATTAAGAGATGTTTGTATGAGGCGAGCTGAATCTCCTTACCTACATGCACACTCCTTGTGATGTAAAAATGAGGTATTCCCTGTTTGACAAGTGCATGAAACAGATATCTACATTAAAAAAATGGCTACTGCTATCATTTTTCGGTTTGATCCAGAGTTGAAAACAAATCTTTTAAATTCTGAAATAAGTCTTTGGAGGCCGCCCCTTTATCTTACTTTCTGACCTTAAAAGTGTTTTTCTTTAGTCCAGTACAATGGCTCTCAAACTTTTTATCCCTGGGGCCCAAAGGAAGTGATGTCATCAAGCAAGAATATTTTAACACCCCATACAACAAAATCAAATCTAACTAAGCAGGTTAGATATTTACAATAAGAGTAAGATTAAAAAATATTTAAAGAACTTTCCTAACTCTCCCAAACCCTTTACAACTTCATATTTACATAGCATTAATTAAGCTCATTAATTAATCAAATAAAAAGCAATAGGTTCCAATATGTAATTTTTTTTCTTTTGTTCTGGCAGGCGGGGGGTGCGTAACATCGCCGTATCTAAATATATTTTGGTGTAAAAGGTAAAAAAGTTCCCTGACCCCTGGGATAGGAGATGTGTCACTTAGCTTAGGTTCTGTTGCTCTCGTGGGGCAGGGTTTCATATAATAGGGGTGAGCTCTGTTTACAGAATATGCAAGCTCTTCTGCTTGCTTAGGAGCATGTAACCACACAGGGGTAGAGGTTGTTTTGCTAGAGGGGTTTGCAAACTGTTTTACTCAGAAGGAAGCCCAAGGTGGTCAGTAAGATTTAGACCCCAAACCATGTCTATGCAGATGCAAGTTCCATTATAGTGAATGGGGCTTACTCCCAGGTAAGTGTGGATAGGATTGCAGGCTGTCTGTAATCCTATTACTCACCCAAAAGAAACTCCTCCAAGTTTATCACCAATGCCTTTTCCTGTATTGCAAAAAGTACAAGGGGAGAATAAAGTGCCCATCCAGGATCTTGTATACTTACAAGACGGGATGCAGGAAAGGTTCCTCTATACCCAAGTGGTAGGGAGAAAATGGTGTTTTTAGCATCAACTTGTATTCTGGAACTGTCGAACAACCTTGTATTTCATTCCCCTGCTCTACCTTCTGCAGCGTGCAGAATTCAGTATTGGCCCTAATAAGGAGCTACAACTGATGAAGGAACGCCTAAAGATCCTAATACCTATCGATTGCCACAGCATTTGCAATGGGGTAAGTACCCACCTTTCATTCTGGATCCTAAAGTTGTATTTTTCCTACCCCAGGACGTTCCAGAGCAACACCTCTTGCAAAAATAACCTTTCCTTGTTTGCAGAAAGACTTGTGGTGGGTTTCTAATGCCTGTGTGTTTAAAGGTACAGCAGGCAGAAATAAGCAGGAGTGGAGCCAGGGCCGGCTCTTCCATGAGGCCCCCTGAAGCAGTTGCCTCAGGCAACAGATCAGTGAGAGGAGCCCACCTGCCTGCTTCACTGCTGCTCCTGCTTCTACTCCAGGAGAGAGTGGTGCAGCATCAGTCCCAAGCCAGCACTAGCATCCCCCAAGGCAACTGCAGACCCACCCTCCCCCCCAGCTTGTACAATGGGGGGGGGGGCAGGAGAGCAGCCTGAGCAGCCTATCTTCCTGAGCAGCCAAGCCAGTTGCCAGAAATATCCCTTTGAGTGGGGATGGGGGGAGTCACTGAATGGTAGGAAAAGATTCTTTCCTTCCACTTACTTTGCAATCCTGACTCAGCACTTTTGAGAACTAGGCAATGAGAGGGGGGGAAGCTTTGAATGAAATTGATTAGATACTATCAAGCTTTTCTGTTTGGTCCCAGAGATAGCAGGCAGCTAGATTTGCATTTTTCCTTTGGTCTGAAAGCAAAGGGGGGGAAGGAATGTGGCTTTAGGAAACTTGAATATCCAGGGTCATATAGACACATTTGTATAACAGAACTGAAATGGCCACACATTCAACCTTGTCTGTTTGGCTCTAGCTCAAAACTTTTTTAACCCCTACCTTTCCCCCATCTTGTTCTTGCAGGGAGATTGTTTCAACCAGATACGGGCAGGGCTACACACCTATGAAGGCTACCTCTCCCAGATTGCAGACGCCCTCCCCTCTTATGCTGACAGAGTGCAACTTCTTCAGCTGGGTGTCCGCAACCTGTCCACCAGCATCCAACCACAGGTAAGAAGCGCATTTACTGCTTGCCCAATTAAGCTGGGGAGGGGGCAGGAAAAGTGCTGCTTGCCTGAGGAATAAAGCCCCTTTGTGTCAGCACCAATCTGGGGGAGAATTGTGATAGCCTGCTGCTGTAAGAATACAGCCACCCTGTGAGGAGGGCGAATTGTCTGAGTGTACTGAGGCTCTCCCTTGTGGTGCTGTTGCACCCCAGCATCTCCTCCTACAGGGAACTGTAGTCCAATGTCCAGCTTGTGCAAGGTGCTGGCAGGGGTGTACCAGGTCAGAAGTGGCTATGAGGATCCCCCTACTTTGTGGACTGGCTTCCAGTGTCTCTGCTCCTTGGTTGTTGCCCTCTATGCAAACAAATGGCAAAAGGACAGCTGCTTTCAGCCATGGCTTGTGTTGGCCCCATTCCCTTTGGTAAATGTTGATGGTATGTTGTGGTCACAATAGAAAATTTTGCATGCCTCTGGTGTGTCTGTGCTTAGGGTGTACATGGCTGTCAGGAAGCTGATCTTACTTGGGGCCAGGCCTGCCTGTAGGAGACTGTGATCCAAGCTGTGGGGGTGGATGAACGAACAGGCATGCCTCTGAATATCATCCTTCCACCGAGATCTTGAGACAAAGAGCCACAGAATACTTGAATAAAACCAACAGCAGAGTCAAAATATTGTTAGAGAAAAACAGAATTCAGACTTCTAGGCCAAACGTATGGTAACAAAAGGGGGCAGATGACCAATTGGATCTTTCCTGAAGTCTGAAAATAAAGATGGCATATCCAAGTGTGTGTTTTGGTTGTGATGTTCAAACCTCTTGGCCTCTGGTTGCTAATTCATTTTCTCTCCCCCACAGATGGAAGAGACTGGCCTGCCCACTGTTACCTATCCCCAGGCAAACCAGGTCCTGACTAAGTTGGGAGATAAAAAACAAGTTGGAAGCTATATCATCCTAGACTACTTGCAGGGATTCCTGGAGATGATTATTTGGGTATTGAGGCACTGTAGCACAGAAGTGTAAGGAGAGAGCTGCAATGAAAGACTCTGCAAAGGGTCTAAAACAGTGTTCCATTTGAACTAGAGAACAGGTTACTTTTTTCTGACTGGACTGTTTGACCTGCAGAAATGGGACTTTGATCCTATTTTCCATCTCTAGGGGGAGAAAGAAAACTTGATGACCCTCATTACTGACAATCTTGATTTTATAACTTATTTTTTTAGCCAAAAGTGAAAATCCTAACTCCAATTTGTGGCCTGAAGTCCATGCACACTTTAAATTCACAAACCACTCCTAGAGCACAGAACAAAGCTTTTTGCCCTTGGGATGGGTTAAACTCTGACCTCTTTGAAGGCTGCTGCATAAAACATTTAGCAACCAATGGTTACATGCAATGTTTGACTTTAAGACCTTGGCCCAAAAAAAGACATTGGCAAACTTGATGCAGCAGCTATCAAGATGTCTAGAATTGGCTCATCTCCAACATTTTGACATGTCACCTTAAGCTTTGTAAAATTGATACGAGAAACCACCACCCCACTCATTCTCCCAGAAACTGCCATGCTTCCTTCATCTGGCTGCGAGCACACAGCCCAGCCAAGCCAGAAACCACAAAGACTGCTGTTCCTGGCTGCAGGCAAAGTCTCCAAATAAAAATAAGTAAACTTCAAAGGGACTGGACCTTGGTGGGAATCAAACCAACAACCGAGACTCCGCGGACCCACACCAACCGCCTTAGACCCTTTTTGCCAAGGCAGGCACCCGGGATTTGAACCTGTGCCGCCGCAGCAGCAGCCAGCGACTAGCCGGCTCAAGCGCTAAACACCAGAAGCCGGCTTTCAATTAAAGGATTATTAAGCCCTTGACTTGAGGCTTAACCTCGGCACACGCCTTATCAAAACTGAGAAAACCGCTTTATGTATTAAAGTTTGTTGCGTCTTTCCATGTATCTGGTATGAGTCCTGTTTCCCAGATGTTTTCTATTAGTTTCTTGTATGGGATCAGTAGTACCTCTTCCATCTTTTGATAGTATTCTGACGGTAAACCATCTGGACCCGATGCTTTTCGTTTAATTGCTTTTACTATTTCCTCCATTGTTATATTCTGATCCAAATATTTTTCTTCAGTTAATTTCAATTTATTATTCTCTTATAGATATTCTAATTGTTTATCAATCTTTTTTTCCTTATAAAGTTCTCGATAGTAGTTTTCTCCAACTTTCTTCAGATCTTCCTGCCAGTTTTTCTCTTCCCCTATTTCATTCTTCAATGTTAAAATTTGAGTTTTCTGTCATTGCTTCTTCAATTTATACGCCAACCACCTTCTTGGTTTATTCGCATACTCAAAAAAAATTTGTTTCGCAAACTTCAACTTTTCATTTCTTCTGTTTATTTTATTTTAATTTCATGTTGCAGCATCTTTATCATTTGTAGAACTCTTCCATCATCTAATCTATCTGCGCTTTTGTTTCTTCCTTCTTTAATTTGTCCATTAAGTCTTGCATTTCTTTTTCTTCTTTCTTTTTCAGCATCGCTGCATTCCTCATTGCTAGTCCTCTGAAATAAGCTTTACTTGTGTCCCAGTTAGGCTGTATTTCGATTCCCGGCTGTATATTCAGTTTAAAAAACCACTCCATTTCTTTTTTGCATACTTTAAAAACTGTTGATCTTGCACGTGATTTATATTCATTTGCCATGGTCCTCCTGTCCTATTTAGAATCATCAAGGGGTTATGATCAGCAAAAGTATTTGGTAGAATCTTGGTCTCAAAATCAGTTTCTTGCAATGTGGCTGAGATCCAACCCATATCTATTCTTGACCAGACTTTGTCTATTTGAATAAAATGTAAATTGTTTCTTGGTTGGATTCTGTGTTTTCCATTAGTCAGTTCCTCTGCCATCTCTAAGAAAGTAACTGGTAATAACCCTCCTTTACCTCTTCTTTGACCTGTTGTAGATCTTTTTTTTGAAGATGATTTTATTAATTTTTTATAATAAAAAAGATACAGGTAAGGATAGTAGGTTACATAGGATGGATAAGACAAAGGATTGAACACAAGGAAACTTGAGAGGCAGTACGAGAGTTACAAGCAAAGCAACTAATAATCTCAACTATAGTATAGCTACATTGAAAATATATCAATTTCTATTATTAATTCAAATCTTTTATGTCTTCACAGTACGCTGACTTAAACAGGAACCAAAAATATAGTATCTATATAAATGTCTATCTCTAAATATGTTAAAAAACAAACAAGATCAAAACCTGATAGGGAAGAGCATAGAGTGTATCAAAGATAAAAGAAAAAAAAAGAAGCTGGGAAATATATCATGAAGCATATTATTATTTAACAGTTATAGAAACCTTCTATAAACTGTAAAATAATTCTTTATATCTCTATCTTAAAATTTCTTTTAATTAATTCTTTCATTTCTGGCTTTATCAAAATTAAATCAAAATACTCTGCTCTGCCTTTATTCCTTAATTCACAGTAATATTCTATTATAAAATCATATTTATTAAGATTCAGACAGCATGGTTTGGGAGAGAACACATTAAAAAAAATAAAGAAAATTAGGGAGAACAAAGAACAAAGCCATTCCAAAGCATTCTTAAACATTCTTAAGCACTCCATTGGATTTTAATAATCGCTTTCTCTAAAATAATGACTCTGAATGTAAGCTTGAATAATCACGTACTTAAAAATATATATATATTAAAAAATCCGCTTTTTAATATCATCTTGGCGTAAAAATTCAAGTCCACAATCTATTACTCTTATGAAATCAAAACCCAGTGGTAAATACTTCTTTCTAGCTTATAGAAATAAAAAATAAGGAAGAAACTCCTTACATCACTAATTTTCAATATATCCATCTATTCCATATTTTAAAACCAAATTTTCCATTTTTCAAATTTCCCTCTCACTTTTATTACCACAAATCAAACCATTACAAATTATCAAAAGGAAATATCTAATTAGATGATGCTTCCCTGTTGTCCCAGGAAAACAGTCTGTTACAGACATCTCTGCCACCGATGTCCGCAACTGACATTGCATTGTCTCTTTTTTCTTCTTCTTTCCCATACTCTTCTTCACACGCAAAGCAAACAGTCCGTCTTGAAATGGAAAAAAAGTCGACTTCTCTTGTTAAAATTTCAGATTTCAATCTCCTGATTTATTAGGAACAAATGTCACTTCCATCCAACTCCACAAGTTTCCTTTAAGTGCTTTTAGCATCTGGGTTGTAAATCATCATCTTCCCTCCGTAGCCTGCTGTCTGTTGCCATTTTGGAAACAGCTACGTAGTAAAAAATTCCAGCTCAGCTCACAGTATAAAGCAATACAGAACAGAGTATTTAATCATATCCAAATTTCCCACTCTTCATAGAAAAAGAAAATCAAGAAAAGGACAAAAACATGCACTTCAGTGAGGGTCTTGAATCACAAACTAAATCAACTTTAGCCTCACTGGTCTTTCACTGGCCCGCTGCCAAACTTCGGGTGCAATCAACATCTTACGTTACCGTCATAAATCTTTTGCATCGCCTGGCCATTTCTTCCCAGATGTTTACTTCAATTGTCTTCACTGGAGCCATGAAGACAGAGTTTTTCAGTAGATGTAATCCAAACAGTCTCTTTCTAGATGTTGTCCCTCTCACAGCAAGGATCGGCGTCATGGTCTGCAGAAGCAGAAAATTCTTCTGCCTTCTGGTACAGGCAAGGCTCCTTAATCGCCCCCGATCTGGCCATTATCGGAGGCTAGGTGCCAAATGCCACCTCAATCTCGGCTCTTCTGCCGAAGAAAGACCCGAATTACTCCGGGAAAAGAACAGAAGCTACAATCGTCCTTGCCGCGAGGCAAGAAACAATCGCCACGTTCCGAAGCCAAGCCACTTCCCCACCTGTTGTAGATCTATTGATTTTTGAATCAAGTACCACATTAAAATCCCCAAGGATTATCAACGCCAAGCTACTATCTTCTGCGAGAATTTGATGAATTTTAGCAAAAAGTCTTTCTTTCTCTAGAATTATTTGACGCGTAAATGTTTACAATCAATGTTCTTTTATTGTTTATCTGAATTTCTACAATCAAAATTCTTCCATCATTTGATTTCCACTTCAGTTTGGGATTCAAACCTGGTTTGAGATATATGGCCACTCCTGTCTTTTTTTTTTTGTCCTTTCATCCGAAGCATAAAATAATTCTCCTAATCTAGAATTCTTTAAGTATTTCCCATCTTTTGCTTTTAAGTGTGTCTCCTGTAGACATATATCTAATTTCAATTTTTCTAACTGGTGAAAGATCTTTTCTTTTTTTGAGGGGAGTTCATCCCATTCACGTTAACCGATAAGATCTTAGTTTGCATCTCCATCTTTATTTGACTTGCTAGTTACCTTTCTTTTTTATGTTGTCACTCTTCTGATTCTAAGTCTTTGAGTTCTGAGCGCCTCTGCACCCAGAATTTCTTCTCCTGCTGACTCAACATTGTGTCTCTCTCTCTCTTCTACTTCTTCCTCAACTGTCTCCTCTTCCTGTTCTTGATCTTCATCTTTATCTTCTTCTTCTTCATCATCTGCTTCTTCTCTCTCTCTCCCCCTCCCTCTCCATAATGCAGGAACAGTTAAGAATGATATAAAAAATTATAGACCTATTTCTCTGTTGAATGTAGACTATAAAATTTTTGTTTTGATTTTGGCTACAAGACTGAAAAAGATTCTGAATCAAATAATACATCAAGACCAATCAAGATTTCTTCCAGGCAGACAATTAAAAAATAATGCAAGAATTTTGACCAGTACTTTGGAATATTATGAAATGAATCCAGGAAAGAAATTAGGATTAATATTTTTGGATACCCAGAAAGCCTTTGATAATGTAAATTTGAATTTTATGATGGCATTAATGGAGCAGATGAGATTTGGCGATCAATTTCTTACTGTGATTAGGAATATATATAAAACAAAATACAGTAATAAGAATAAATGAAGAAAACACTGATAACGTACAGATACAAGGCACTAGACAAGGCTGTCCACTCTCCCCATTGTTATTTATTATGACATTAGAGATATTAAATAGGGTGAGGAATGATGAAAAGATACAAGGATTAAAAATAAAAAATGAAGACTATAAGGTACAAGCTTACGCTTATGATTTATTATTTATTTTGGAGGATCCAAGTAGCTCTTTAAACCAACTGATGCAAAGACTGGAAAGATATGGCAAAGTGGCCAGACTTTAAGATAAATTATGCCAAAACAAAGTTTATAACAAATATTAAACCAACAGAAATGGAAGAATTTAAAAAAAATTCCCTCTAGTTGGTCATCTCTTATTGAAAAAAAATTAGTTCCATGGGTCTATCTGTGGACTCATTTCACATGCTACCCAAATCAGAAATCTTTCAAAAGATCAAACAAAGAGTCTTGGATATTGAATTACTAAATCTTCATAGTGCTGCCAGTAAAACTTGCTCCCCAGTGAACTTGGTTTCCCCTCTAAAGATTGGACATGTAGCACCATATTTTTATCTTTTAAAAAATCCTCAGCAACGCAGGGCATTTTCCTTAGCAAGATTCAATGTAATGCCTCCTGCAGTACTGTATGGTAGATTTTTGAAAGTACCCTACGCAGACAGATGTTGTTCTTGTGAACAACGTAGCACTGAATCAGTTGCTCACATTCTGTTATATTGCCCCTTTTATGATGAAATCCGTTTTCAATTTCTAAACCCAATTTTAATAAGTAAGTCAGGGTACTCAGACAATGCTAAAGTTTATTTTATGTTGAACGATTCTTTTCCAAACGTAACACAGAAAGTTGCATCTTTCTTACATTGTGTTATAAAAATGCGCAACAAGGAACTATAAATTGTATTGTAATTATTGTTACTTTTGTTTTGGATTATGCCAATAAAGGCTTTTTGATTTGGTTAAAATTGTTACAAGACCAAAAAACTAGAGCAGGATTTGGCGTACTAGATTGGGGACTCTATTACCAAATAGCTACATTTAATTGGATAAAAGATTGGATTACTTTGAAGAATGAAAGGCTGCTCAATTTAGAAGCATTTGACATGCAAGTTGGATGGCATGCATTTTGGTTTATGATAAAGCAAAATATTATGGAAATTTTAAACGACATGCTCTAAGAAGAGCATTGTTATGGATATGGGATCAAGTAAGATATAAAGTATACTCTATACTATATAGAGAGTATATAAAGTATACTCTAAAATAACAAGATGGATTAAACCTTTAGAAATTGCTACTAAACCAGACTGGTTAAGAGAAGACCAAAATGTTAAGTACGAGGATTTACTAAATCAAAAAGGAGAACTCTTACAGGATGTTACTTTAGAAAATAAAGGAATAATTTTGGATTGATGGACAAAAGTTCAAATTAAGTCAAGATTAAAAGAAGATCTTAAGATAGGCATCGGTGAGCAAGAGACAGAATTTGATGAACTTTTAACGAATGAAAAGGACAAATACATAAAAAAATGAATTTTTGCTAAAAATCTGAATGGAAGATGAAACACTGAAGGAGGTAATGATTCAATGGGCTAGAAATGTTGGACATAACATTGATTTGAATGACTGGGAAAAGAGCTGGACGATTAATGTGAAATTAACGAAAGCAACTAATCTAAAAGAAAACCTGTATAAGATGTTTTATAGGTGGTATATAACTCCAGCCAGATTAGCTAAAATGTACTCTGGTTGCATGAACAAATGTTGGAAATGCAAAGATAAAGAGGGGACCTTTTATCATATGTGGTGGACATGTGAGAAAGCAAAAAAAATTGGAAAATAGTTTATATGATTCTACAAGAAATTTTACTCTTTGATAAGATTTTAAACCAGAGTTATTCCTATTAAATATGATGAGTAAAATTCAAGATATATAATGGAATATAATACATGACAATACCACAGCAAGGCTATTGTACACCCAGAATTGGAAAAGTGAAGGAACTCCCAACGTTGACCAATTAATAAAGAAAATATGATACAGTTGAGATGGATGTATTGACTGAAAGACTGAAGGATGGAGATGTAACTAAGATACAAAAATTGTGGAGACAGTTTTATGAGTGGATAAGTAGAAGAATCTAAAATGTAGATTTTTAAGATATATTAATATTCAGATTGTAGAAATTAGATTAAAATTATATTTGAATTTAGAAATATAAAGTTTTGTATGCATTGTGTATTGAAGATATTTAGATGAGAAGACGGCGACACACAAATAGCGCGTTGCCACCCATTGCCCCGGACCTGGCACGGGGCCAGAGCTCAAATGGGCCACCTCCAATGGTGTGGCCTGGGGGGCGGGGCGAGCGACCGATGATATTACTGGCGCTCACCCCGACCACAGCTCATTCAAGCTCCAGCTAGGTGTTCAGGGAGGTTTGGTAGTGGGGTTCTGTTGCTGGGCCTGGTGCTATGGGCCTTGCCCAGGCCTAGTTGCTGAGTGGGGCCCAGCAGGGCAGCTGGCCCCCTGCTTGGGGTTCGAGCTGACATGTCTCCTCCTTGCAGCTGCCCAGCCCCAGTCTTCTGCTGCAGCGCGTATTGAGGGGAGGTGGGTGCAGCTTGTCCTTTTTCCTTTTGCCCGTTTCCGGCCTAACCGGGGTGGGGGGGCTTGCCTCTGTCGCCACCGCTGTGCCCGTTTTCTGGCCGCCGCCTTCCAGCGGCGGCCTCAGCTCGGGGATCACGCAGAGCAGAGGGTGCCAGCGGCAGTGGTTGTGGGGAGGGATTGGCCCTGCCCCGGGCCTCCTCACAGCAGTTTTCTGGCTCGTCCCCGGTGGGCCTGGGGGGTCTCCGGGCACTGCCGTTTCACCGCGTGCACCATTGGGATTCCGGGAGGGGCGCATAGGGGCAGGCGGTGAGGGCATGGCGCGGCTTCTCCAACCCCATTCTCCCTTCTGTTCACCCCGCCGCGTTGTCTGCTGGTACCCCGTTTTGCGGTGGAGGGGCCTCGCGACTAGGGGATTCTCCTACCTGCCCATTTTTTTCCCCCGCAGCTACTTCTGCAGTTTTAATTAAGATGGGGTGCAATCCTATTAATACTTACCTGGGAGTAAGTGCCATTTAGTATAATGGGACTTACTTCTGAGTAGGCATTCATAGACTTGCACTCTTAGGCAATCAATTTTTTAAAAAACCTCCGTTCCAATCAGCCTGTCCCCTGGCAACAGCACCCAGTCTTAGGAGACACCTTCCATCACACACGGACACTTCGGGGCAGCGACCGAAATGATGTGTGTTCTGCAAGAAGCCTGAGCGAGGGGTGCGCAGACGCGTGCCTTTCCTCGCCTCCGATGTCCTGCTGGGGGGAACCGCGCGTCCCTTGCTGGACAGCGAGGGGTGTGCAGTTCCCCCCGGCAGGGCAACCGAGGGGGGAAGATGCGTGCCCGGGCAGGGCAATGGGGGTGGGGGAAAGATGCGTGCCTTCCCTCACCTGCGATGCCCGGCCGTCCCTGGCTTCCCTCTTCACTGCCGCTCTGCTCCGCTGCCGCTCAGGTCCAACGTTCTGCCGCTCTCCTCGCTGCATCCACATGCTATAAACTGCCGTGGTGTGAAAAGCAGAGCAGGCGCAGAGCAGTCTGGGGCGCGTTTTGCTGGCCAGCGAAAGTGGGCGGAGCAAAACAAACAAAACGGAGTCAGCCAGCCAGCGACGGAACGGGGATAATGGACTGTCGAGCTGCCAAGACACAGCCGGGTCTTGCATGCCCGGCTGTGTCTCAGCAGTGCGACCATCCATTCCCCCCAGGAATTTCATTTTTACCCCATTTGGGGTAATTTACCCCTGTTCCCTGACCACTGCATTAGAAGATGGAGCAAAAAGCATCTCTAGCACCTTAACACTATTGGGGTCTCTTGGGAAAGGGGATTTGGGAACAATTCCAGTTCACGTTGAGGCTGTAATTCTGTGGCGGGGTAGAAAATGAGCCCTAGTGACTATAATGGGACTTTCTTCTGAGCAGACACACATAGGATTGGGCAGTTGGTAACAACAGTAGAGAATACAGCAGTGGTTCCCAAACTATGGGTCGGGGCCCACCAGTGGGTCGCAAGCCAATTTCAGGTCACAAAGTACCCACTAAAAAGTTTGGGAACCACTGGAATACAGCATTGGCTAAGTGCCATCACTTGTTCGGAAACATGGACTGTTATATTTCTACAGTAAAAATAACACAATTTACAGGCTTTTGATCCCTTATCCGGACATCCAAAAACCAGACTATTCCAAAATCCAGATATCTTTTACTTTTTTAAAACTTTCTGTAGAAAGGTCTTGTGTTCATTCCCACATACAGGCTCTGTAAGTTCTATTTTCTGCCTTGTGGTGTGTCCCTGTTCATTCTTGAAAATGGTCAAAGAGGCCAGCAGGCACCCAAATAAAATGGGTATT
Organism: Lerista edwardsae; assembly: GCA_029204185.1. NCBI lineage: Eukaryota > Metazoa > Chordata > Lepidosauria > Squamata > Scincidae > Lerista > Lerista edwardsae. The sequence continues at coordinate 8,899,199 of JAJKFI010000047.1, forward strand.
AGTGAAAAGAGCAAAAGGAAGCATTTCTCACGATGTTTATGCAATTATTCCAACATCCAGAAAAATCTAAAATCTGGACATCTTCTCATTCCATTGTAGAAATACAGTTCAATGAAGTCAGTGCACGGTCCAGGATCTGCAGGAAGGTTACATCTTGGAGACTAAGAACCTGTAAAAATAAAATCAAAATAATGATATTTGAAGGAATCATTTTTGTGATGCCAAAGTGTGAGATTCTGTCTTTCAGTGAGCAACATTTAATATCTTCAGACCGGGATCCAAAGGCTGTATTGACAGATGGGCAAAATCAGACACACCAAAGAATGCATTTGAGGCACCAAGATTTCTGCCATGACCCTCAAAATGGACAGATCCTACACCAGGCTTAAATTAGGGAAGGCCTTTGAGGTTTAGATAAAGCACTTAGCAAAAGGCATTGTTGGAAAATTCTACCCCTTGAGAAATTCTATGTCAATGAAGGTACAGTCGTAACCAGGGGTGTCACAAATGCACCGTAAAGCGTGTTTGCACCACTTTCGGAGTCAGGGAAGCTGGCACACGGACATGCGCTGTCCTCCCTAACTCCAACAGTAGTTCAAATGCACTTTACAGTGAGTTTGCTACACTCCTGGGCCAGCAAAAGGGACTCATACTGGCCTAACTCCAGGTAACAATTGCACTCCGAAACAGTACACAACTTGCTAGCTCCCCTCCCTGGTTCCAGAAAGTGTGCTTTCATTCCACCTTTGATGCATAAATGTGTAGTCCTGTTTGGTTACAGGAGCTATGGAAGGAAGATGGAGAAGGAACAGCAACAGGAATGGGGCAACAGGTGGGGTGCACAGCATTAGAGTATTCTGCACCTGGGAGTGTCTCAAGGGGTGTCCCTGGCAACTATAGAGGAAAAAGCCAATATGGTCAGAATCCCAAGCTGAGAAGGCTTTTGACAAGAATACTGGCCAATTGAGCAAAATGTTGGGCATTTGCTTCAGCATGGGAAAGGCGGGGAATGAATGAATGAATGAATGAATGAATGAATGAATGAATGTGAAAAGTGGAGCATTTCACTGAGGGTCCCCTCTCTTCCTGTTAAAGACAAAAGTTGTCTACAGAGAACACTAGTGTTAGAAAGAAATTTAATGGTCTTTTCCCTGAATGTTAATGCCCAATGACAGATTTACAAGTAATATAAATCTTTTATTCTCATTGTAGAGCAAAATTACAATTACAACTCACAAAGATACAATAGACTCCTTGCTCCATCAAATTACAATGGCTGTCTCAAAGAAATCTTTCTTAGGCATGAGTATTAATACAGTGGAGTAAACAAGTTCTCTACGTCACAGGTGACATCATTTCCACCTTCCTAATATGGTTTTCTTCCACCCAGGCCCCTTTTGGCCACTGAAAGGATCCATGGCCTTTTGTCAAATATAACTCCCATACGCTTCTCTCCCTAGGTTAACCCGACTCAGTAAACAACATGGTTGTTTAACCATGTTAAAGAAAACCATAATTAAAACTTATCCTTCTAGCAAGACATTTTTAGAATGCCCCAGAACAATTTCCACAGAGGAGGTCTCCATCCTCTAACCGTGATTGTAGAGCACAGCTATTGTTCATGAGAATGCAGGCTGTAGTCTGCTTTATTTTTGTACTAGCCTTTTGTTGCCTGGGTAACAAATTATCCCAAGCTTCTAGGCGACCCCGGAGACTATGGACTCGACACGGATGTCGGCCGTTTTTGAGTATTTTTACATGGAACCCCCTTCACACCCCCACCCCTAGGGGTGCTAGGAGTGTCGTACCCCCACAGTATTTGTTGCCAGGCCGCAAGGCATGCCCATGCCAAGTCTGGTGCCAATCACTCCAGGTGTTCCAGCAGGGCATGGCGGACGTTTTGTTTCGCAGCCCTTCTCGCCCCCCACACCAAGGGGGCCCGAACCCAGACTCCAACGGAGTCAGGAGCATAGCCGCTTGTCTCAGCAACCCCAGAAACTACGGATTTGACGCCGATTTCGGCAGTTTTCAACCATTTTCACGTGGGGCCCCCTGCATACCCCACCCCCAGGAGCACTAGGGGGGCCTGACCTCCGCAGTGTTTGTCGCCAGGCTGCAAGGCATGTGTGTGCCAAGTTTGGTGCACGTCGCTCCAGGCGTTCCTGAACATCCTGTACATACACACACACACACACACACACACACCCTCTTTTATATATACAGTATATAGATAAGGTGACCAACTTTTTTACAATGAAAAGGAGGACACAAATAAATTGAAGAAAAAAATATCAAAAATAACAGAAACATTTTATTCATTGCAACAATAATACACTATAATATGATAAATGCATAATAAAAACATTTGTAACATTTTATATTGTAATTATGCTTACATGCCAACAGGGTTGTATAAACTTGTAAATAAACATATACATATTTGGAAATCATTAAATAGATAATGAATTACTAAAACGTGAATTGTGCTTACCTGTGTATTCACTGAAAGAAAGGAATAATTACCATGAGTCTACTGCGTGCGTATGTGCCGTGTCGTGTTTCGGTAAGAAGTAAACAAAGCCACTTGTGCACGGCGCTCTCTCTCAAGGTCTCCCGTGTGGAGCGCATGCATCTCATAATGGTGTCTCGCCGCACTGTACCGAGTGTAAATCACAGGCTCATATGCCCTCTAATCAGTTCTGGGCCCCTATGAGTCTGATTTTTTCAGCAGCATGTGACCTTAAGCACAACAAGGCTCATAACCACTGCTGCTAGTCTGGGCCCAAAGTTAATACTTCCTCTTAACCTTAAAATTCCCCAGGCTAAACAAGTCCCAACTACAAGGACTTTTTCCAATGAGTAACTTAAAATTTGGTAAGCGTGCCACTTTAGCCACTGAATCTTATCTGGTTCCAAAGACAACCAAAGCTTCTAGTAAATTTAATTGTAATTTATTGATAAACAAGGGTTACATAACTAAGAAAGCATACTAGAACTAACAGAGATACCTTATAAAACAAAGAAAACTAGGCTCCTGTCACTGACTAGGCCCAAGTTGTTCACCTTGTTCCTCAGACATAGATATAGATATTAGATACTGAATTATTTCTAGATACCTGCTGGGTTAAATTAAAACCAGCCAGTGGTCCAAGCCTACCCAATGATTTGAACATGGGAATTTTGGGGGTCTGCTAAGAGGAGGCCTGCAGAGGACTGAAATGGAACTCCTCTCTGTATTCTGAATAGAGACACCCCCAAAAAATCAAGCCAATTTGCCAGAAATCCCAGCATGAGTACAAGGACAATCTGATTGTCCTGCCTGGTGGCCGTTTGGTTTGACTGTCCAGTGCTCACCAAGTCAGCTTAGGTTGTGTGCCATTACAGTACTTAATTGGTAGAGGTGTTTGAAAACGGTGTTGTTGACTTCACCCAAAGTAAGCCTATTGTGTTCAGTAAGATTGAGGGCTCAGTCCTATCCAACTTTCCAGCACTGATGCAAGGGAGTCCCAAGGATTATTTTATAGGAACACCCACTACAGCCCTTTCTGCAACGTCAAATGTTAGTAGCCTTTTCACAAATTACAGCCCAAGCTGGGACAGGTCTACTCAGAAGTAACGCCTACTGTATTCAAAGGGCCCCACTCCCAGGAAACTGTGCATATAAGACTGCCGCCTCACTAGCCATTGAGAGAGCAATCGTAACCAACGTTCATAGCTCTGCCAATGGGGCATATTCTGCATCCTGCAGGGGAGTAGTAGTCACGGATTGTTCCCTTATCTTGCAGCTGCACTGGCCATACCCTGGTGCGGGAAAGAATTTTGCCGTTAACCTCTCCGAACCGCTCACTTCTCTAGGGGGCTTTTAATTATTATTCTAGCAAAAGATCCTCTCCAGTCCACAAACCCCCTTCTATTGGGTGCAGCCACGGCAAAAAAAAATCTAGCTTCGTGCGGCCACCTCCGTCACAGACCACTCGTGCTCCTTCCGCTTTCACTGCCGCAATTGTGTTGCATTTTCTAAGCCGGGGAGAGTTTCGCACTGACAACTCCGCCTACTTCTGTGTTCTCTGCCTAGAGAGAAATCCATTGTTCGACGCTCTCCGCGCCCCGCCCCCTTCGTCCTTCCGCGCTCGACTGGTCGAGCCTGCTCCAGTTTTCCCGTCGTCCTCCGCGATAGTTGCTCTGTCACGGCCGTAGCCGGTCTGTGGAAGGAGAAGCCATGAAGCAGGAAGGAGGCTCTCGCCGCCGCGCCGGCTCTGAAAAGGCCAAGCCCCCACCCGCCGAGCCCCCGCAGCCTCCCCCGGCGCCCGCTGATGTTGAGATGAACGAGGAGGCCGCTCCGGGGGATCCCGCCTCGGGGGAGAAGTCGCAGCGCGAGCTCGATGCCGTCACGCTGGAAGGTGAGCAAGGGGGGGAGAGGTTGGAATGTGGAAGGCGATCGTTCTAAAGGAGGCGTGACTAGACCTCCCCAACAATCTCTTTGTGGGCGAGGTAAGCAGAGCTTATCTGTTTTAAAGGGCGTGGCTTTAGGGGGGGTGGAAGAAACATTCTTGGCGATTCCCATTGGCTGACTGTATAGATGGTGGAGAACGTAGGGCCGAGCCCCATGAGTGATTCTCTTAAAGGGGGAGCCACTACCTGGGTGAAGGGGCGGGACTAAACTGGCTTTTTATTTAGGGGCGGGGCTAAAGTAAGGCTCACGTGGGGAGGGCAGGAACTATTCTTTCCCATCCAAAGCTTTAGTAATGCTTTGAGGGATGTGACTATCATTGGAGGGGTTGATGTAGTGGCTTAAGAGGGGTTGGGCTTGAATGAGGAAAGCTCGAGTTCAAATCCTTGCCCAACTGTGAAGCTCATGGAAACTAGTTCTGCACGTTACAGTGGTTAAAGGATATAATGCTGTTTTCTGCAAATGCATCAAGTGTGGGGCTGAGACATTTGCGGAGATGTTGATGCCTCAGACAGTAAGATTCCCCAGATGCACATACATGGGTGCATAACCATGCGTACACATGCATATCTCACTTCTGCACTCATTTGTTGAGGAAAATGCTGACACAGTACTGGTGGTTCCTGCTGCATTTGTAATCCTTAAACTGTCTTGCATAAGTTACTGATTTTTTCAGCCCAATCCTACTCATGCTTACTTGGAAGACAATTCTGTCTCCCAAACACCACTGTCATGTTATCCAGTGCTTGTTTTCTTTAGAATAAGCTCTTTCAGTCCCACTGGGCTAACTTTTGTGGAAACACGCACAAGATTGGACTACCACTATAAGCTTTTTGGCAGAAAAATAAGATAAATGGACACAATGCTTATTAATAACAAAGTCCTGCCCCCACAGTCTAACTTCCTGAGAAGCTGTGTCAGTGAAAACATGAGCTCAGGCACTTCAATGTGGCACTTCCACCAATGTGGCCAGGGCCATGGTAGCATTCTTGAAGGCAGAATGTCTGTATCTAAATGGTGGGATCCCACCCATTTAAATGCAGACATTCTGCCTTCAAGAATGCTGCCTGATTTATAAATGCCAAGGGATGTGGTTATAATGGTGATAGGGCAGCAGTGCTCCCCCTCCCCAAGTAGCAGCTTGTTTAACCCTTGATGCCCTTAGCCATATTTGCCATGTCAGTTTCGCGAAACACAAAAAATTGGGTCAAGATCCACTGGTGGGTCCTGCACCTACAATTTGAGAACCACTGATAATATATAAATAGGTCAGATTGTAAAGTGTCATGGAGAAAGAAGGCAAGTAATTAGACCTTCTCCTTGAAAGGTATGAGACCATGAATGAACCCCGTGTACAGTGGAGCGCTTTTGCAATATAGGCATTTGTTTCAAGTCCATGAAGTCCAAACAAACTTTTTAATTCTTTACTCAATGGTTAATATATATTTGAATCCACAGCTCCCCTGCAAGTATGCCTTGAGATAATGAGGAAATAATTCACTCTCTTCCTGCCCTTCCTGTCTCCTGGCACTTCCTTTCTCTAGCTTCTCAGAGTCTCCTCAGATCTGCCACTGACTTGGACATGCACTTGGACATGAAAGGCTCTGAGAAGCTGGAAGGAGGAAACAGGAAAGACCAGGTAAGCCTATGTGTTGTGGACCTAGAGAGAGATTGCTAGTCGGCAGGGTGGGGCGGGGGGGGGGGGAATTGCCATTGAACAGTTGTGATAGTGGACTCTTTTAGTAGCACATTTGCCTGCAGTTATCTCCAGTAGCCTCCAAAGATGGTTGCAATGCCTTCCAATTTAACAGTCAAGAGGTTCTTTGCTCAGTTTTCTTTCCCTCCTAATTGTGTATAAGTCAACCTCATGGATAAGTTGGGGGCACGTTTTATGCCAAAAAATATGGAATTTGCTATGACCCATGGATAGGTTGAGGGTAAAACTTAGGGGTATATGCAGTTCTTTGAATTAGATAATTTTGCCTGATATTACCCAACACCAGATCCTGACAGATGACCAACCATCAATTGTTATCTAAGAACTGTACAATCTACCTACTTATTGAAGAGAAGTAAAAAGGTAAAATCATACATACAGGCTGCACTTGCCCAAATTCCCTCTTCTATACAATGGTTAAAAGTATAGGCACTCTATCCCAGTTTGTAGTAATAACCCTATTTAAAGTGGCTCTACATGTCTTCTGGAAATTATTCAGAGTCTAATTCTTTATCAGCAGAGGCAGTCTAAAACAGTTTTAGTTTTTCATGGGTGGCAGTGTTATTCTTAAAAAAGGGCTGAAAGGATGCTATGTGTTTTTGTTCCAAATTAATATTCAATCAGTTTTAAAGCATTTTATCATGTGTAATCACTGTCATATAGGTGGTATATATGTGTTTTATGGCTCTGGCTGTCAGCAGACATAACCACAGAAATAAAAATCCCACCCACCCTGAAGAGCGCGACTTACTTGCCATGCAAGCCTATTCATGTCTACTCGAAAGTAGATTCTATTGTGTTCAATGATACTCCTAGGTAAGTGTGCCTAGGACTGTAGCCATAGTTAATTACTTGAATTAAACTTACAGGAGCCATTTAAGATTTAATGCTACCAAATTAAAACATTGAGAAGATAGCAGTGTGAACCAACAGAATTGAACATAGTATTGAATTGCTATTGGGGGGGGGGGGAAACCTGACTTTAAAGTGCAGGGAAAAACAAAACAACAACATAGCAAAGAACCATCAAACCATTTGCTTACTCATAAATAAATACAAAAGTGTAGCTCAGTTTCTCTTTTCATAAGTTTCAATACATTTCTCAGCTTAGAGGGAGGGATTGCCTTCTCCAGTGTCGGATCAGGACATTCTGGTGACATTGCATTCCTCTCTGCCTGACTTTTCCAATTCACATGGCATGGCTGCCTACTCATGAGTAAATGCAGTGTGGGCTCCATGCATTTCACTAGGTAGCTTCTAAGCATGCTCAGAAGATTCTGTAGGCAGTTATTGCTTACTGCAATAAGCAATAATTGCAGTTATTGTGACAATTTACTGTATTACCTCATGTAGAAGCCACATGTGGTGAAGTTACAGGCCTGCTCTGCAGCCTGCCTTGGTCTACCAGAAATCTAGAGCCTTGCTCTGCCCACCATGTAATTCAATGCATTTACCGTATTACCACATGTATACGTTGATGTCAGGTTTTCTAGGCAATTTTAAGGCATAAATTTCTCAACTTATACACGAATATATATGGTAAATCTAAGAGTTGAGAATATCTGAAGAAGATGCTTCTCAGACATTCAGTTTCCTCAGACTATCCCATTCTTTCTAGGCACTGGTAAAAAATAAGCCTGACTTCAAGGACATCCAGTAAATTATCATTGAATTCTCCATTGCATTATATGGGTGAATTAATGCAACCAAAGAACTTTCCATGTCCCCAGTTCAGCGAAGGTTTATCTTGACTAAATCCCGTTAAGATCAGTGGGACTTTCATTAGCCTTGACGAAAAGCCCAGTCTTGTACTGCTTGACCGCCCAAGAGTACAGCAGTAGCGAGCCAGCTACTGCTGCATCCCATAGCAGCCGGGCAGCTGCAGGAGCCTCCATGGGGAAAGGGGCTGTTCGTCCCCTTTCCCCGCGATAAGGGCACAGGGGGGCAGATGGGTCTACTCGCTTCTGCGCTGGCTATTTAGCTGGGGCAGGCCTCCAACTAAGGCTACGTGGCCTCACTTGGAGCTCAGCAACCAATGGCAAAAGTCGCCGCCGGTCCCACCCCGCTCCACCCCTCCCTCCTGCCCCAGAACCCCCTAACTTGTTCTATTTGGTTGAATAGGCAGAATTCTACAAGTGCAATTGCCTGCTCAATAGTGTCAACTATAGATCTTTGTGGTGATTTTTCAACTCTAAAATCCCCTGCCATAACTGTAGTACTTCTTTGGATTGGGAGGAGGCAGCAGTTGGTCAGACTGACATTCAGATATTTAGTTGCCTCAACCAGTGATGAAAATTCCCAACCATGCTGCATTATTCAACCTGTTTCTCTTTGAGTGATGCAGTCTTGCTGTTCTTTCTTGCTCGTTGCAGATATCAAGGAGCATGTGAAGCAGCTGGAGAAAGCCGTCTCTGGGAAGGAACCTCGCTATGTCCTGCGTGCCCTTAGAGCATTGCCCTCCACTTCCCGCCGACTCAACCCCAATGTGCTCCAGAAAGCCATCAATGGCTTTTTCACATCAAACAGTGCTGTGCGGGACTTCCTCATCGGCTTCCTGGAGGAGGCAAGTCTAAAAGAGATTTGAACTCACATTTCATGAGCCACAGTGAAATAGATTATTTCTGTTTAGCCCCTGCAAGTGGTCCTTTAGGCCCCAGTTAAAACGGGTACCGAGTTGTCTATCATCTAAGGAAGTTTCCTAACTCTGGAACGTGTAATAGGTGGACAATATATGGGTTTTAAGACACTAATGTGTATAAACCTTTATGACAACGGGTGGGGGGGAGGGACATCACAGGCCTGATAAACATCTCTCTTCCACCTGTTTGTAGCCTATGGATACAGAAGCTGACCTGCAGTTCCGACCCCGCACAGGCAAGGCAGCCTCTACTCCTCTCCTGCCAGAAGTAGAAACCTATCTCCAGCTACTTCTAGTCATCTACCTGATGAATAGCAAACGCTATCAAGAGGTAATGCACTGTGGTCCCTTCCACCATGTCTTGTCCCTCAGCTGAAAGAATCAATGGCTGGACCTTGAGAGAGGATGGACACAAAAATGCACAACAAAATTAGTCACTGTTCTTCATAATTTTTCTTTCCATATAAGCTCAGCTAGATTATTAAAGCTGTGGATGAAACTGAAAAGTCTAACTTGGAGCGCCAAGAAAAGTATTAGTGTAGGGATAGGTTTGCAGAGGGCTGTTGTGTACTTTGCAGGTATTAAAAAACTTTGCCAAACTGGAAAATTTTAAGTCTATAGATACTCAGAGTGACTGACTTGAGTGTTCTTCGGCACTCGTTCCAGTCTCTCCTTGACTCTTAGTCTTCTAATACACCGTTTGCCTGAAGTATTCAGTGATGTCTGTTTTCCCAAGCCCACCAATCTCTTTCCCTCAAGACTGTCCAATCCACGTCCACCCATTTAACATTGCATATCCAGGATCAAGAACTGTCCGAAGCATGCTGACTGCAGTCACTTAGGGCGCAATCCTGACCTGGCATTAGGCCAGCAAAGTTTGGCTGGCACTAGGTACACCATAAAATATGTTTGGACCACTGAGGCCAGCACACAGACATGCCCCATCCTCCCGGACTCAGAGAGTGGTCCAAATGTGCTTTACGGTGGCCCTGTGCCAGCCAAACGTTGCTGGCCTAACTGTGCTGGCCTAAATCCAGGTTAGGATTGTGCTCTTAATCAAATCTCCAAATGGGGTTTTTTAGAACAGAGACCCCTTCCCACACAGTAAATTTGGACCTGGGTAACCTCCACTTGGAGGTGAGCAAGGAATTTCTTATGCTTTGTCCATTGATTTACAGTGACCTGTTTTGTCTTTGCTAACACTATATAGTGCATAGGGAAAAAGATGGGCTGAGGTGCTTTGGCAGAAGTTCAGGATTTGAATACTATGTTAACAACCAACATAAGTAAATGTGTGCCATCCCTAAATGCCTGTGTTCTGAATCCATCTGTGCAACATTGCAAGTTCTGCAGCTGAAATCTTCCTCTCCTTCCCCCAGGCCCAGAAAGTATCAGATGATTTGATGCAAAAGATTAGTCCCCAGAACCGCCGAGCCCTTGATTTAGTAGTGGCCAAATGTTACTACTATCATTCTCGCATCTATGAGTTCTTGAACAAGCTGGATGTAGTTAGAAGGTAAATCTGGCAGCATTTGGAGGTTGCTGTATCCCAGTTATTTTCTTTCCCCTTTAATGGCCTTGTTTGTGCTGACAAGCCTCTCTTCCCTTTTTCCTTACCAAGCTTCCTTCATGCCCGCCTAAGGACAGCAACCCTCCGTCATGATGCAGATGGCCAGGCCACCCTCCTGAATCTCCTGCTCAGGAATTACCTTCATTATAACCTCTACGATCAGGCAGAAAAGCTGGTCTCCAAATCGGTGTTTCCTGAGCAGGCAAACAACAATGAGTGGGCCAGGTATCTGTACTACACAGGTGAGAAGCAGTAGAGTTGAGAACAGCCTTGTACTAATTTGATTGCCTTGTTTTTGCCTAAGGAAAGCTCAATATGACCTGTATAACTTCTATTTGGCCCTTCACTTGCATCATTTATTCTACTGGTTAAGAAAAAGGCAAACGTTTTCTGTGCACCACATTAATGTTCCTCTCCCTGGAAGAACTGAACTGGAAGGTTCAGTTCAGTGCCTGTCTAACTTCTGAGAGCCTACCCCTATTGCCCATTTTGACTTGAAGTGTACGTTTACAACCCTAATGCTTAGAAACCCGTTTTTTAAAAAGGGAAAGAAAACAGCTGAGCTTGTCAGAATGCTACATTTTGGCACCAGTACTGAGTTCTACATGTGCATGTATAGGTGGGGCCTTTAAATCCTTAGGATTCTCGCCGATAAAGAAATCCTAAGGAACCCTCGCTGATAAAATCCAATAAAATTAAACCCGCAGATTTCCACCACCCTCCAAACCCAACTGGAGCACAACTCCAGCCATGTTCGGAGGGTTTTCTGAGCCCCGATGATGCTTTGTGCCTTTGAACACCCCACCCTCCGTGCCTGAGGTCTTTTTAATGCCTTTTAAGGCATTAAAAAATACACCTTCTGGTTTCCTAAAAATCGGAAGTTGCATTTTTTAATATTTTTTTTGCCAGACGGCCATTCTGAGGTCCACTGAGGCCCTGCACAGCCTCGGTGGGCCGTAGAACAGCTTCCAGAGGCAACCAGACTCAGCTTCTGGTTGCTCTTAGAGGCTTCAAGTTGAGCTGAATTAGGCTCAACCTATAATTGTCATGGATGTCCAGATCACAACTTGGCTGGGCACCTTTGGCTTTGTGATCTGGATCACAGTCCTAGTAACAGAGAAATAGATTAGAAACCGCTGGCTCCCAGCTTCAGCGGATTTCAGGGAGCAAAGGAATTGCCCTGGACCTTGACCTTTCTCAGTGCTAAACAATGGAGATTGCTCTCAAATACTCCTTGTTTGTTGTGAACCGTATATACCGCCAGCCTGCTTTATCCACAGATTCAGGACCTGCGGATGCCAGCATTTGCACATCCCTAAACCTGTGGACCCAGCTGACCTGGACCAGGGAGCTTTGCTCCCCTTGCTCTCAGAGGCTCTTCTCAGCCATGTGGCCTCTGCAGGCCTCTGAATGACTCTTAAGAGAAAAAGAAGCTAATTCTGTTTATGCCCCAAAACCAGAAGTCACATTTTTTTTCTTTTAAGACTCATTCTGAGGCCTGCAGAGGCCACATGGCTGAGAAGGTGGACGCACACGATCTCTGAGGGGCTCAGAAGAGCCTCTGGACCCAACTGGATCCGAGCCCCAGTTGGGTTCAGAGGGCCAGCCCAAAAATGACGACTTCCAACGTCTGCGGTTTTCTTTATCTGTGGGAGTTCCTGGAACTGAATCTCAGCGGATAACTCAGGCCTGCCTGTAGTCTGCTTTTCTTGCCACTGAGAAATTCAAAACAAGTTGCAACAATAAAAATATAAAACAGCAAAACAAATGCTATAAAAACACAAACCTAAGCACACTGGGTGGTGACCCCTGCCATACCCATGCAAACTTCTTGGGGAAAGAGAAAGAGCTGCTGCCTGTCCTTCTAAAGGAAGTGCACAGTGTAGCAGTCAATCATCTGCTACAGTGCTACTCAATAAACACTAAGGGGCAAACCATGTGTTAGAAAGGAAGGGGTGACCAAAATTTTAATTCACTTATGGCAGCAAAAAAAAAAATTTGGACTTAGGGCAGTTGTGCCTTGGGCAGTAGTCATCTGTACATGACGTTGATTAGGCCTCATTGGGACGTGGATGTCTTTCTCTGCATGATGAAAGCTTCTGTGAGGTGGTTTCTTATGGGACTTTCAGACAGAGGGGAGAGTGGTGTGACGTGTTTGTCATAAGCCACAAGCAGGGAGGCTGGCAATTTAAAGGATTTGTGCTGAATAGTAGTACAAAAGTCTAATTCTGTTGAGTATCCTTGAGGCACCTCCCAGGCTGGTGCCGTAACCAGCTTCCACTTAGCACCGCAGTACAAAATAACCATGGGGAAGATGTTGTTTGGAAGTCGCTTTCGTCCATCGCAGTCTCACCAGTCTTTCTCAGCACTGAGCTCCTTTCCCCTTCTAGGCCGCATCAAGGCGATTCAGCTGGAATATTCCGAAGCTCGAAGAACCATGACCAATGCCCTACGGAAAGCACCGCAACACACAGCTGTCGGCTTCAAACAGACGGTGAGTGGGTCCCGGCTCCTCCTTCTGGTGCCCTGGGCTGGTGATGAGAGTATTTCAGCCACTTAGACAAATCCGTGTGATACTCTGGGATTAGTCACGGGATGAATGTGTCTTGCATCTTCCCACTAGGTCCATAAGTTGCTGATTGTGGTGGAGCTGCTGTTGGGTGAGATCCCAGACAGGCTGCAGTTCCGGCAGCCATCTCTGAAGAGGTCACTCATGCCCTACTTTCTCTTGACACAGGGTAAGTGATACAGCTGATGCCCTCCTCAACTGTTTGGTGAAAACAATGTGCTGCAGTGCTACAATTCCAAGCAAGAACACAAAAGAAGTAGTCTTTAGCAAAGTGGTTTTTTGCGTTTCCATGGAAGTTGTTTCGGAATCTTCTTATCCGGGACTGTCCATGTGAAAGATATAAATATTCATATCCTTCTTAAGAATAGGTATCTGTTCAATTTGAAAGGAGTGCTTAGTGTTCTTAGTTTTGTTTTACAATTGGTATAAGAAACAAGACTGAAATATTGTGGTACTAAGCAGAGTACTACATAACTACAATATAAGTAGTTGTATATCTTTCTATGCATTTTCTCTCTGAACTTTTCTGAAATCACACTTGAAATACTGCCTCCCAAATAGCCTACACATTTAACTAATCCCATCCAGGTAGTTTGGTTTCCAATAATTGTAAGTTAAAATCAAATGAAAGTGCCCACTAAACAGCTTTACCAAAAGGGCCTGATCCTGCACATTTCCAGTTTCTGCCACAAATGCCTGTTTTTTCTAGACATGCTATGTGATATTTCTGGAATGTTGAAATAAGCCTATAAGCCTATGGATAATGTATTTTTTATGGCAAATTGCAGTTCAGTTCTATTAGGCTACTAGGGATTCTCTAAAAACATCTCCATTTGTTCACATCAAAAGCCAGAACTTTCTTTCCACTTAGTGGAGTGAAGAATAGTGCAGGACTCGGTCTGTTTGTCAAACCTTTTACTTCAGCAGAAAACACAGTATGCAGACACTATGAAGAAATAGCAATTTTTTCTGAAGAATATTATGATCATGTCTACAACAATCATATGGCTAATCCCTTGGCACAGTTTTCATGGCTGCAGCTGATCAGTAAAGTAAAACTACTTCGCTTTGTGCAGTATGCAAAAACTGTGGGTACATGATAGAAGATTAGAGATGTTTATGCCACAAATTGAGTGTAAAATTTGCATGGGGATCAAACTGAGTTTGTAGAGGCTTTGCAGCCTTTTAATGAATGAAATTTCCAATCAATAGCAAAGGCAGTTCTTTCTAAACTTGCATCTTCTGTGTAGTGAACCCCACACCGCACATATCAATGTGCTAAATCCAAAGCATCAGCAAAGAATAGAATATATGGTAGCACAGAAGAAAGTGTTGGAATTCTTAGCCGACAATTACACAGGCTCTCCTTACTGTCCTCTCATTTGCCCTCTCACAGCTGTTCGGACCGGGAACCTGGCCAAGTTCAACCAGGTTCTGGATCAATTTGATGATAAGTTTCAAGCAGATGGAACCTACACCCTTATCATCCGGCTGAGGCACAATGTGATTAAGACAGGTGAGAGACCATAAGTTCCCTAGAACTGTACAGTATTTCATCTCACTGCATCGTTGAGAGGTTTAGATCTCTGTTTAAAATCCCAGCTCTGCTGGGTATCTATTTCAGAGTGGCCACTGCTTGTTTTCCTTTCTGAGGGAGGTGTGGGTGGCCAGGAAGTTCTTGCTTCAGCAGAAGCCGCTTCTTAAGTAGAGAGAGAAAAAATTGTGAACACCTGATGTGTATTGCTCCAATTCACGCTTGGTTTGGCCCATCTTTCTGTGTCTCCTGCAGGTGTTCGCATGATCAGCCTTTCATACTCGCGCATCTCCTTAGCTGACATAGCCCAGAAGTTGCAACTTGATAGCCCAGAGGATGCTGAGTTCATTGTTGCCAAGGTGAGTGATGGGTGGCAGCTGGGCTGGATGATAGTTTCACTCTTGTTCTCTTACTTAGCATAGCTGTTAAAGCTCCATGGCCAATCTGGATCTTAAATGAATGCTATTAGGGAGGTTTGTTTGTTGTTATTATACTATATGTCTATACCAGGGACATGGGGGCGCAGTGGGTTGAGCTGCGAGCTTGCTGACCGGAAGGTTGGCAGTTTGAGACCACACAACAGAGTGAGCTCCCGTTGCTTGTCCCAGCTCCTGCCAACCTAGCAGTTCAAAAGCATGCACGTAAAAATGCCAGTAGATTAATAGGGACCACTTCAGCGGGAAGGTAACAGTGTTCCGTTTTCCTCGGCATATAGTCATGCCGGCCACATGATCACAGAAGCTTGGACAAACGCTGGCTCTTCGGCTTAGAAACAGAGATGAGCACCGCCCGCTACAGTCGGTCACGACTAGATTGTTCGGTCGTGGGGAAACCTTTACTTTATGTCTATACCACCTTTCCCACCAATTCTCAAAGTGAATGAGAGTCTTGCATACTCAGCGATTCACATAGGCAGGCTGCCACCAAACTCCATTTTGTACAAATGGACTTACTATTAATGTTCTACAGAAGTGAAGAATTCGATCACTGAGGGTGTGGCAAGTGAGACAGAATTGCCCTACCATAGTTGTTTGAAAAGTGCCTTTCCTTCCGCTGCAGTGGCTTTGATCCTGTGATCAGTTACAACCCATGGGCTTTAGCTGCTCAAAGCCCAGGGTGATAACAGTGTTTGTGTGAATACAACAGTGGGGTACTTTTCAAAGAACATTGGTAGGGCAGTTCTCTCTCACCTGCCACATTCTCAGTGCACATCCCTGAATTCTATAGTTTTCCTTCCTTTGTGGTTATTGTGCTTTTGCCGACACAGGCCGTCAGAGCTTCCAGCAGGAGCAGCCACAATTAGCCGGGTGTTGTTCATTCTTTGCAGCTGACCCTCGCGTTCCTCTCAGAAGCTTATCACGGGCAATTCCAATGCCTCTCACGCCCAGTGATGGACTGCAACTCCTCGTGGCTCTGTCTGCTCAGAGGCGCCTGTCTGTGGTCCTGACCCTGGGCGGGAGCAGGACTGGAGACACTGCTGCCGAGTAGCTCAGGGCAGTGTACTATACATAGTTGCTCCCTTCATTTTGTCCTCGCGACAACCCTGTGAGGTAGGTGAGGCCGAAAGAGAGTGACTGGCCCCAGGTCACCCAGGACACTTCATGGCTGAGCTGGGATTTGAACCTGGGTCTTCCGGGTCCAAATCCAACTCCTGAACCAGTATACCATCCTGGCATCATCTCTTGAGAGATCTGGAATATCGAGGTTCGGGCCACTATAATCCAGATAACTGTCCGCGTTTAATCTCTGGTTTCCTGATGTAAGATGTGAGCAGGAATTTGAGTCCTTTCTGGCCTGCTCTTGGCAACACAGGCTGCATCAGGTAAAATCTCATACCCATTGAAGTCCTCCAAGGTCTGTTTCCGGGCACACTGAGCAGCTGTCTGAAACACTGTGAAGGCAGGCCCATGTCAGCTTTACAATAGCATGGCGGAGGATCCCTTGCAGCTAAGACATTGAGAGTTCAGATGCTTGCTGCATTTTCTTTCATTGACCTCTAATCTTGCTTTTTTTCTTTTCTTTTTTTGGTAAATGATCATGTGAACTACTGAAGTAGTGAGTGCTTCTGAATAATTCCTTTGGCTCAGCAAATAACCCTGGCCTGCCACCCTGAAGTGCGGGGCATGGCTTTTGGGGCGGTTGTCACCACCCTCTAGAAATGTAACCTCAGTACTGAGACAAAGTCTTGGGCTACCTTTGCTTTGGTATTGCGGCTCTTGTTGTCTGAGGGCAACTAACTCTGTGCTTGCTGGTGGTTCCCAGGCGATCCGAGACGGCGTGATTGAAGCTAGCATCAATCATGAGAAGGGCTATGTCCAGTCTAAGGAGATGACCGACATCTACTCCACGCGGGAACCCCAGTTAGCCTTCCACCAGCGTATTTCCTTCTGCCTCGACATTCACAACATGTCCGTCAAGGTAAAAGCACATGTGTATAGTAGCGTCCCGCCAGGGTTTTTTTCCCTAGAAGTGTTCATGTGTTTCTCTGTAGTTTATCATGCAGTGGGTTTAAGACTTAGTGGCAACCAGCAACTAAAGCAGGAGACGCTGTGAACTTGATTCCATGTACCAGGGAGCATGGGTACAGATTGCAAGTGGATTGGCTGATAGAGTATCAAGTGCCCTGGGGGTAATCCCATGAGGGGGGGCAGATCCGTTATTTTCTCTTTTGGAACTCCTCTGCTTGAAGAAATGAATAGCAGGAGATACTGGAGCTGTTAAAGGGAATGTTTATTCAGTTTCTCACAAAGAAAGGTACGGTCCCTTCCCTGGGTGCACAAAAGTAAAAGGGGATAGAAAGATGCTCAAGGTAGTCCTTAAGGAGTTCCTCTTATATGGGTTCAAGATTCCAAGTTGACCTCTTTCTAAAAGAGGGAAACTCTGGAGCCAGTTTTGTGCCATCTGGAGGTGTTGTAGGGCTGAGGAGGGCCACCCTGACATCTGGTTACATGAGTAAAATAACTATATACAAACTTAAATATATACCCCCACCCAAAAAACGGTATGTGTGCTATGAACATGTAACTTATCATTACACATTTTGCATATTGCCAAATATCGTATCAAGGAATGGTTTCCATATAATCACTATGTCCATTAATGATTGCCGTCGGTAAACCATTCATTCAAACATCAACAAGGTCCATCTCTCCATTAAGCTATTGTAGGTGGGCATTTTTCCTTCCAATTTTGTAGGATCAGTCTTTTAGCAATTGTAGTGTACGAGCAGATATAGTCCATTTCCATTGCCTCTTATTCACTAGGATGTCCCAAGATGAAATCTGCATATGAATTGCTTGGAATACTCTGAAGCATCACATACGTGCTAATTTTTATTTGCAAAATGTTTGGGGAGCCTGACTTTCCCAGAATTTTTTTCCAGAGTTTTAGAGAGGAATTTGGAAATTTAGTTTGTTAAAGGAAGGGATCCCAGGATATGAGACTTGCTTAACTCCTGTCACTAGAGAGAGAGCGCAAAAGAGAGAGAGAGTAGTTGTATGGATCTTGTAAAACTTTTGATTGTGCTTGTTTATCTGCTATGAAAGAGATTTCTTGCCTCCAATTCATTACCTTCAGCCTCCTCTATTTCCCTTTTCTGTTTCTAGGCTATGAGGTTCCCACCGAAGTCTTATAACAAGGACCTGGAGTCTGCAGAGGTGAGGTTCCCCTGGCAGCTGTTGAGAAGACACATTGGACTGGGGCACAGATACCCACCAGCCTGCGAGTCTAGGGTTCCTGTTTCTGAAGAGGTTATCCACAAACATGTCAAGTCCAGCAATCCTCTGCATCCCTTTCCATCTCTATTATCTTCTGCATCTTCCACTGCTTCTCCCAGTGGCTGGCTATACTCCAGGCCCAGAACATCTTATTTAAGGTCCATTAGATGATTATGCGTGGCCCCAAAACGGCAGGTCAGGGGATGAGTGGACAACCTGAGTGACAGTGTTCTAAGGAAATGAAGGTTCCATCAAACCAGGAATTCTTATTGAAGCAAATGATAGATTTCCATATTTTAGGCTAGGTGTACACCCTTAACATTATGTACTCAGGCAATCTGGATCATGTGCTGAGAGAGCTGAATTTTGTGACCTCATACAAATTGAACAAGTTTGCATAGCTTAATTCATAGTTTTTGCTGCTTAGTATCATGTGTCATGGTTTTACTAGACATGGGAAGAGCCAAAAGCACTGTCCCTTTGCTACTGAAAATCTTTTTCATCCTTCCTTCTCTGGTTTATAAGATACAAACAGGCATTGCCCACATACTTGCGAGCCTACCTTGGCAACAAGAGCTAGAAATATGCTCTCCTTGACTTTAATTCTGTTTTGGTTGACATTTCCTGGTTATTTCTGGCACTTTAAAAGCATGAGACTGATTGTCAAAACAAACAAGAAGACATGCTTTTGGGACTGCTTTTCAAGAGGCAGCTTTTTTCAATAAAAAGGTTATTTTTTTCCATGCATTGCCTCTTCATGTGGACATTTTGCCAGTCTATCTGATGCTTTCTCCAGAGGTTTTTTATTAAGCATTTTTTGTGCTCTTGGTGATATAATATTATTTCCCAGGCCACATAGCCATAGGAAGAGAGCCTGGAGATGTTCCCTGAGGCAGAATTGATGGGCAGCATACAGTACACATCTTCAAGACCATTTCTTAAAGAGGAGTAAGGAAATATGGCTTTCCACCACATCATTCAGATATCATAACTCCAGAAACGAAGCATGTCACTCATTCCAAAATGACTATCCCCCAATGCTCACTATGTTGGCCATATAAGCCATTTTTAAAAGTGCGCTCCTACAACTTGCTCCTAAACCTGATCTCTAGGAAATGTCTGCATTCTAGTTCACAATGTTGAATGAGGAGCTTCCTTTTAGCTCTCCTGGGGGAAACAACCCTGGATGCAACGTGCCAAACTCCTGTGCACTAGTCCAATGTCAATTCGTGTTTGTGTAAAGCACATTGTGCAAAATCACACCATTGCCTTTGTTTTGTAGGAGCGCCGGGAGCGTGAGCAGCAGGACCTAGAATTTGCCAAGGAAATGGCAGAGGATGATGATGACGGTTTCCCTTGATGCTCTGTGGATGCCTCCATTTATTTTTGTTTTGTTTCTTGCCCAATACAAACCATTGTCTACTGGCTGAAGCCCAGAACTTGCCTTCTTTCTATATTCTGCATGTTGGGGGTGGGGGGGGGGTGGAACAGAAAAACGCACACCTCTGGCTGCTAGAGGAAGCAGCACCTTCTCCCCCCCCCCTGTAAATGGAGTGGTTTCTCCACCCCTCTGCCCAAACTAAAGGTTGCTTTGTGGTTTTCAGTCCTAGATGCCCCCACAAGGGGCAGCAAGTATCCTTTGTTATCCTTCCTGGTTTTTGGTGAACACAGAGAGGGATGAGTGGGTGACAGATCTGGTGGCACTGTAAACACCTTTTCAGCTCCAGATTGTGGAGTAATTTCAGTTGGAGACTTTTGTCAAATTTTGTTTAGGGCTTTTAAATAAAAGTTTGGGAAAAACGGAATGCATTTTGTCTCAAATGTTGTGGGCAAAGGGCAACTTTGGAAGGTCCGCGACTCAGCCTCTTACCCCCTGAACCCAGATTAAAAACACTCCAGGGAACACACTCCCATCCCTGATAAGGTCCTGGGCTTTCTCCAGATTCAAGCCCACTGTCATGGAACACGCCTTGTAGGCATACCTAAGAGTAACGCCATCTGTCTTAAGATCAGTCACACCACCTGTCTTTCTTTGTCAAGTCCTTGAGAAGCTCTTGCACCAAAGGAGTTGGGTCTGATTTTGGTTTGGATAAAACTGCCATTGTTTATTATTTTATATCATCTTTTCAGTAAAAATGTGACGTAACTACAAAACAAAAGAACAGTTTTGCAGGACAGGAGTGGCAGAGAGTCTTATTCAGGAGAATCTGCTTTAACAGAGAAACTGGAAAGCATGTGATGCAAAGCTTTAAGAATTCTTAAACCCAGTGCAGTCCAGATGGTGGTGGTAGATGATCTTCCCCATTAGTAATTTTGGGCAGGGCAAGCTCGAAGTCCTTGAACCCTCCCACAGCCCAATCCAATCTTAACTTGGGCTGGAGCAGGCAGGCCAACCAGCCTCCACTGCATCCTAACCCAAGAAGGAGGTGGCAGCAGCTTAGCCCGGGGCAAGGGGACAAATATCTCCTTGCTCCACGGTAAGCCACCAGCAGCCTAAGAGGGCTGCTCGAATCTGCGTCTCCTAAATAGCAGGCGCAAGTCAGAGCAGGCTGCAACGGCCCCAATCAGGGCTGCACAGCCCAAGGATGGGGGGTTCGATCTGACTCCTCCTCCTCTCCCCGGGCTGCCCCGCCTGTGGGACTGCCCGCCCCATTCCCCCCACCTTCCCCCCACCCAGAAAAGCCCCTGCTCTGGCCAAACTCAGCCAGCGTGGGGGCAGCTTACCTGCGGCTTCCCCTGGCGCCCATAGGCCAACACTGCTGCCTGTGCTGGCCCAGCGCCTGTTTGCATAGCAGACGTGCCTTATGGCACACTTTCAGCCGCACTGGATTGACACAGGCGACATGTATTGGCCCAACAGGCCTTTTGGATTGTGCCCTCAGTCCAAGAAAATGCCTACCTCAAGTTGAAACAACAACAAAGATTTTGTTTGTTGAAAAATAAATTTCTGATGTGGTGAAACCTCCATCACGGGAGATATGACAAGCATTTCAATTTAGGCCTGGGGGGAGGGATTGATTCAAGGGCCTCGGGAGACTGCTTCTAGCTATGTCACCCAGGATTTGGCAACATAGGTAGATGAGGCCTTTGGCTAGCATAGCTTTGGTTAAGATTATTGCTTAGGGGGTTGACTCCTGGTCCATAGTTTGGGTTCCTCTTCTATTCTCTGGGAGGAGGAAAGGGGGGCATTCTAGACCAATGAGAATGCCCCTCTTTCTAGAAGCCAGGGTCAGATCACCGGATCTGTACTCCTCCGCAGTGAGAGGGCTTCCTAGTCCCCAGTCCGGCCTGCCTTCTAGAGGACAAGGTCGAGGTGAGCTGAGCTCCACTCAGCTCAGTGTTTATCAGATCATAACCTTTCTCTGGGGAAGGAAGGTGGGTCATTCGTGACTACATGGGTATGCCCTTCCCTTGGTAGAGGCAGGGCCGGACTTCCAAGTTGTCTCCTCCTCTTCCTGCGGAAGGGCATCCCATCAACCCCAGTCCGGCTCTGTCTCTGGCAGAGCAGGCTGGATTTCCATTGAGCTCCGTTGAGCTCAACGTCTCCTATTTCTACCCCTCACCATTTTTGATCTATTTTCTACTTGGCCTCCCGATCCTGTCCTGTTTTCCTTCCCCCCTCCTTAGAAGCAACGGACCTCGGATCGGGCATTTTTTAGGCTCTGGGGGTGAGACCGTGGCTGCTGTAGGATCAGGCCTTCGCTCCTGCTGGAGGCCAGCAGCCGCGAGGACGTTCTCTTTGCGTCTTTTTTCCTCTCCCCCCAAAACGGTCAAGGGCTTACCGCAGCAGCCTCCCTGCCCGGCGCTGCCGTGAGTGGGAGGTTTTTTCACTGCGAGGGCGTGCGCAGCGCGTCTGCCCGTTTCCTCCACGACCGACCGCCACAGCCTTGTCAGCCCAGGAGCCCCGGGAGCGACAGGCCTGTGGCGAGGGCACGCGCACCAACGCGCGTCTTTTTGAAGCGCCCCAGCAGCCCCTGTTTTGCCGATCGGGGCCGTGCGGGGTGCATCTGCCTGCTTTCTCCTCAGCCGGCCACCGCCGCCTCGCCAGACGGGAGCCCCGTGAGTGAGAGGCCTGAGGCGAGTGCGCGCTAACGCGCGTCTTTTTGAAACACCCCAGAAGCCCCTGTTGTGACGATCGGGGCTCGTTTAATTTTTGGTCAGACAGCTGAAGCGCCCCAAAAGCCCTGGTGGCTGCAAAGCGCCCCGTCTCAGCGGCACCCTCCAGGGCTTCTCCTAAGGCCTTATCTCGACGGTCTCGGCTGCCATTTTATTACCTCAGCCGCCCGTTCCCGCCATTTTGCTGCCTCTCGGTGCGAGCAAGATGGAACAGGCCGGGACATCCGCAGACTCCAATCATGTCCAGGATGGTATGGGGGCATCGGGATCGGGGGCAGATGGTGGGGAGGGGGTAATGGTGTCAGCTACTGTTCCACAAAACTCCCCCAAGAAAAATAGGAAGGGCAAGAAATCAACTAAGCCTCCTATTGAAGGCCTTGTCAAGGAGGCGGTGGATCTGGCATTCAGATCGCATGTTGAGGACATTATTATGGCTTGCCAGGGATCCTCAGGGCACCATAGAGGGGCTTCTCCTACGTCCAGCGCAACCTCTGGTTCTGATTCCTCATTTTCTTCTGACCCCCCTTCCCAACATCCTTCTCGTAGAATTAAGAAGGGAAAATCTCGGGGCCACGGCCAATCATCCAGAAAGCACAAACGCCGTAGAAAAGACAATCTTTCCTCTTCGTCTTCGGACTCCTCAGATTCAGACCTGGAGGAGGGGGAGCTGTCGGATGACGGGGAGTCAGAGGAGGAGGGCGGACAGCAATTGGACCGGCTTTTTCCTGTGGAGCTGCTCCCTAAAATGCTCAACAAGGTTACTCGGGCCCTTGATCTGGAGGAAACCTCTGAGGAGGATGATAAAGGGGGAAAGCAAAAGATTAAAAAATCCAATAAACTTTTCCCACAGGGTCCCCCTAAACCCGATGCCATTCCCTTTCCTGCAGAATTTCAGAGGATAATTGATTGTGAGTGGTTTAGACCCAAGGTGCCTAAACACAAGACCAAACTATGGAACAGATTATATTCCTTGCCTGATAAGATTTCTCAGTCTCTCTTGGTGCCGGTGGTTGAAGCTCCGGTGGTAGCTCTGTCCTCAGCGGCGATCATCCCCTCCAATGGGGAGGGTGGTCCTAAGGATGCTACCGACAAACGGGTAGAGACATTTCTAAAAAGAAGCTTTGAGGAGACTGCATTGGCATTAAAAGCGGCCTCTGCTAATTCAATCATGGCTAGGGCAGCCTTTGTGTGGGCTAAGGAAGTGGCATCTATGTCTAAGCTCCCACGGAAGGCTAAAAGCCACCTTAAGAAAATTTCCATGGCGGCAGCGTATGCTGCTGACTCGTCATTTGATTCTTTGCAGCTCTCGGCCAGAGCTTTAGCAGCCAACGCGGTAGCCAGGCGACATGTGTGGCTGAGACAGTGGGATGGGGATGCGTCCTCCCCTTCTCGAATTGTTAACATTCCTTTCCAGGGAGGGAGACTATTTGGTCAGGACCTGGAGCCGTTGCTCGTTGAGAATAAAGACAAGAGGAAGGTTCTTCCTACTGGGAAAAAGGACCAACCAAAGACTAAACAGTGTTCCTTTCGTCCCTCTGTCTTTTTCTCGAAGTCGAGAGATTTCGGCTCCAGGTCTAGACCCAAATGGAATCGAAACAGAGCCTTCCCCAAGAACAGATCGGCCGGAAACGTCTCATCTAACTCTAGGTCCAACAAGGACCGTAGACCCACCTGACGCCGCATTGGCAGATGGCTCAGGACATATTGGGGGGCGGCTGTTGGAGTTCGCAGACCGTTGGGCCATTTCAACGTCCGATGCCTGGGTTCTTCAAACAGTCACCCAGGGTTATGCCCTGGAGTTTATGAGGCTCCCACCAAACCGGTTTTGGCCGATCCCGCAGTCCAGGGATCCGGTGAAACATCAACAGAAACTGAAGGCCCTGGAGCATCTGTTGGACATTCGGGCCATCGAGCCGGTGCCCAGGTCCCAGATGGGGAAAGGAGTTTATTCGGTATGGTTCCTTCTCTCCAAAAAGAACGGGGACAAGCGAGCCATACTGGACCTGAAGTGGCTGAACCGCTTCCTCAGGAAGCGGAAGTTCAAGATGGAGACATGGCGGTCAATTGCTGCAGCACTGGAGAGGGGGGACTTCCTCACTTCAGTGGATTTGACCGAGGCTTACCTGCATGTCCCCATCTTGACCTGCCATCGGCGCTTCCTCAGGTTCACCTACGGCCATCGCCACTTTCAATACAGGGCCATGCCGTTTGGGCTGACGACGGCACCACGGGTATTCACCAAACTTCTGGTGGCCGTGGTGGCCTTCCTCCGCCTTCAGGGCATCTCCCTGTTTCCCTATCTCGACGACGTCCTTATCTGGGCACCGTCGAGAGAACAGGCACAGAGGGACACAAACACCACCCTGTGTTGCCTGAGGGAACATGGTTTTGTCGTGAACCTGGCAAAGAGCTCCCTACTGCCATGTCAAGTTCTGACCCATCTGGGTCTGCGGCTGGACATGGTGGACTTCAGCATACAACTCTCCTTGGAAAGACAGCAGGCGCTTGTGCAAACACTAGCACAGATTCAGACACATCCCAAGCAACCGCTCATGACGATGGCCAGGCTGCAGGGACTGATGGTCTCGTGTCAGGACGTGGTCCCTTGGTCTCGGTTCCACGTTCGGCCGATCCAGAAGTTTCTTCGGCCATTTGCCAAACTCATCGAGCGGAAAACACCCCGATGGCTCTTTCTGACCCAAAAGATCAGGGAGAGTCTCATCTGGTGGCTGGCCCCGGGGAGATTTTCATCTGGGACAAGTCTCGAGCTGCCATCCAGGGTGGTTCTCACCACCGACGCCAGTCTGGTGGGATGGGGAGCCACCTTGGAGGAGGACTATACTGTTGCAGTTTCATATCTCACGGTCCAGAACTGATAGAAACTGGCAT
>JAJKFI010000047.1:8924407-8940389 GCA_029204185.1 Lerista edwardsae
CAGCTTCCCAGCTTGTTAAGGATAGTAGCTGTACTCCCTTTTCAGATAGTGTAGAATGAGCAGGCAGTTTCACACGGGAAGCCCTGGCTGCAAACACTGCACATTCCCATGAGCTCATAGTGTTCTAAGAGTCACCCCATTGGGCAAAATGGGGCACAAGGGGTCTTCAGGTATACACCCATCAGATATACTCTGGTTGCATCCCTTTGTTCTCATGTTAGAAGGAGTTTTTCACTGTGTGTGCTTAAGATGTAAAGCTGCACTGAAAACGGCCGCCTGCGAGCGGCCCAAACTTCACCGGCTTCCTAGCCGGCAGATTGAACCTTTGTACCTTTCTTACTTTCGCTACAATAAAGAGACTTTGTTATGGAAATGTGGCGATTGCTTCAGTCCTTCGCATCGGAGCGCTAAGCCAAGCGCTAAAATGGGTCTCCAAGCTCCCAACTCTGCTGCTATTTACACAAATACACAACATATACCCTGGGCAGGTGGACTCCGGAGGAAGCCGCACACAGTATAAACTGGCTGGAGCTCAGGGCCATTCGTTTGGCCCTCCTCCACTTCCAACCAAGGCTGCAGGGGACTCACGTCCTCGTCCGCACCAACAATACCACGGCCAAGGCCCACATCAACCGTCAGGGGGGAACCAGGTCCCGTACCCTGATGGCCGAAACATCCCTGATTTTCGAGTGGGCGGAGGAGTTCCTGCGGTCCATCCGTGCAGAACACCTGGCAGGCAGCAGAAACATTGCGGCCGATTGGTTAAGCAGGCGACGCCTGTGCGACTCGGAGTGGCAACTCCATCCACACGTATTCCTCCAAATATCCAGAAGGCTGGGAGAACCAGTAGTGGATCTCTTCGCCACCGAGGAGAACAAGCAGGTCCCCCGCTTTTTCTCCCGGATCCTGTCCCGGGGGGCAGAGGGAGTAGATGCCATTCAGACCCCCTGGCCACCAGGGCTTCTTTATGCATTTCCGCCCGTTCCACTGATTCCCCTAGTACTCCGAAAGGTCAGATTGCATCGGGCCGAGCTGATCATTGTAGCTCCCCACTGGCCCAGACGCCCTTGGTTTCCCACTCTTCTAGGATTAGCAACAGGAAAAGGTTGGACTCTGCCCGAGAGATCCGATCTACTCAGGCAGGGCCCAATTCTGCACCCCCAGCCTCAGTTTCTGCAACTAACAGCGTGGAAACTGAATGGCAACATCTGACACAGTGGGGGTATTCCGATCGGGTTATGTCTACATTGCTAGCTTCCCGAAAGGATTCAACCAAACGTTCTTATGGGAATACTTGGAGAAAATTCTGCCAGTGGTGTTCCACACAGGGAGTACAACCAGCTAAAGCAGCCATTTGCCAAATTTTGCAGTTCCTTCAAGAAGGGTTGGACATGGGCCTTAGTACCAACACAATACGTAGGCAGGTTTCGGCCATTAATAGTGTCCTGGGGGCGGGGCTAGGGCCTAATATATCGGCCCACCCACACATTAAGCGCTTTCTGAGAGGAGCAGCCCTCACTAACCCGCCCACCATACATAGGTTCCCTACCTGGGACCTACACATCGTTCTTAATGGACTGACTGGTAACCCATTTGAACCTCTAGCATCGATTTCCCTGAAGGAGCTCACCCTCAAGACCCTCTTCCTCACAGCCATCACTTCGGCAAGGAGGACCTCGGAGTTGGGGGCCCTTTCGGTGAATTCGAACCTGTGCATCTTTCATAGTGACCGGGTGGTCCTTCGACCCGATCCCTCCTTCATCCCAAAAATAAATTCTCTTTTTCACAGGGGGCAGGATATAGTTCTTCCTTCCTTTTGCCCAAACCCTATCCACCCGACAGAGCAGAGGTGGCACACGCTTGACGTGAGGAGGGCCCTTCGCTACTATATTGACCGCACGAAGCCCTTTCGGTTAACGGACTGTCTGTTTATTGGGTTTACGGGGTACAAAAAGGGCCAAAAGGTGTCAAGGCGAACCTTGGCCTCATGGATTAAAGAGACAATTTATCTGGCCTATCAGGCCAGGGGGCAACAGACTCCGCCTGGTATTACTGCACACTCTCTGCGGGGGGCGGCAACCTCTGTGGCATTCGAGGGGGTGTGCTCCCTGTCGGATATCTGTCGGGCGGCAACATGGTCGTCGCCCAACACCTTCACCAGACATTATAAGGTAGATCAGGCTGCTTCAGTGCAGGCAGCCTTCGGGAGAAGGGTATTACAGCGGGTGGTGGAACCTTAGCTGACACCTCTCCTTTCCCTCCCTACAGTTACTGCTATGGCATGTCCCATGTGGTCACGAATGACCCACCTTCCTTCCCCAGAGAAAACGGAATTCTTACCTGTGAATCTCCTGTTCTGGGGATAGGAAGGTGGGGCATTCGCCCCGCCACAGGAGGGACGGTGTCATCTGTTCCTTGGACAACAAATTCGGTTTTGTGAGCGGGTGTCCCCAGTGTTAAGGAACCCTCTTCCCTTTGTCTGTTACTGTTAATGTTTTTCTCATTCTAACTCCTTTTGGTGAGAGGAGATGTTAAAGTTTTCAGTTGACTAGAATGCATTCCTGCGACGGATTCCAGAGTCCAGCTATGTAGACTGGGGTTGATGGGATGCCCTTCCGCAGGAAGAGGAGGAGACAACTTGGAAGTCCGGCCCTGCCTCTACCAAGGGAAGGGCATACCCATGTGGTCACGAATGCCCCACCTTCCTATCCCCAGAACAGGAGATTCACAGGTAAGAATTCCGTTTTTCTTCCTTCATCAGTTTTCTTTCCCCGTGTGTTCTTCTCCTTTGTCTGCCTCACCCTCCCACTGCCAGCCCCTTGTCTTACCCAGTTTCTGTCAATTTCAAGGGGGTAGAGGGGGAGAGCGGCCTAGGCCGACGGGCCTTGTGCGTAGAGGCCCCAAGCGGCTTTGCCGTGTTGAGGCCTGGTTGGTGGGTCGGCAAGGAGATGCGGGGAGCAACAAGGCTGGCAATCAAGCGGCTATAGCTGCTGCGGTGGGGAGGGTAGCTTCCTGCCACTTTGCCAGGCCGTGGACACACCACAGAAGAGCGGACCCTCTGGGCCGTTGCCGCGCACGCCACCATCAGAGCCTTTGAGCGGGGTTTTTTTGGGCATGAACGAAGGAGCGGAGCTGCGGCCTGTCGCTGTACGCGCCTTCAATCTACGGAGCTCTGAGCGGCCTGGAGCCCAGAGCCTGATTTTCAGCTACCATGCTCAAGGTAGTGGCGGCGCCAGTGGGGACCAGCCAATCGCGTCTGAGCTCTGGAACAGGAAGGCGCTGAGGCGTGCCCCGTCGGAGTGGTGAGGAAGACACGACTGCCATCTTGGCAATCACTGACATCCATTGCCACTAGGTTAGAGGGAATGGCAGAATTGGCTGGCGAGGGTGGGTCTGCTTCCCCTCAGGTTACAAGGGAGGAGGGATCCGCAACTCACAATGTCCAGGGCCCAGTCTCTCAGTCCCAGATTCATGACAGGGTCAGACAGGCGATGAGGGAGGTTCTTAAAGAGGGTAAAAAGGACATCAGATCAAGGTCTAGGTCCAAAAAGCAAAAGAGACCCCTGGCACTGTCACCCTTTCTGTCACTGGGCACAGTTCTTGTTCGGGGAGTGATGATAAGCCCCCACAGAAGTGATGCAAACATAGATCTAAGAAACGGTCCAGCAAGGGGCATAAAGCCAAGAAGCACCATAAGAAGAGACACGGGGAGCTGCTCTCTTCCAGTGACTCCCGTTCGGACAGTGGCTCCTACTCTTCTGGTTCTGATGGTGAGTCGGGTGAATTGTCAGGGGAGCACAGGAACAGGAGCAAAAGTTGCTGCTTTTTAGAGGCCCTTCGGCCTCGGCCAGAGACTCGGCGGTTGCTTGGGCAATGCGCCGGGGAGCAGGGCTGCAGCGGCGTGTGGATGCGCTGCCAATGCGCCACGGCTGCTTTGGGAGTCCCTCCAGCACAGGCTCGATTCGCGGCAGCATGGAAGCAAAGCGTTGCATGCAGGGAGTGCGGCGAGGGCCGAGCATTGCCAGGAGGGAGAGGCCAGCAGGAGGCGGAACGCGAAGGACCTGGGAAAGCGCGGAGGGCTTCCAGACCCCGCGACAGGGAATACACCCACTCCCGTGCGGCCCTGTACCCGAACCCCACACCGCCCTCTCTTCTTCCCAGGCGCTTGAGCCCCAAACCTCCCTATCTTTCTTCTTTGCCATGGGCATCATGCTTGCCAGGCCTGCAGGGAAAGTCCCTTTGTCAGGGACCTTAGGCCAACCAGTGGGACTGCCCTCCCTTACCAGGGACTAGCTCGATCAATAGGGCCTTGTGTTGGCCGATAGCCAGCCCCCGCCCTTTGCTGCATACTTGTATCATGGCAAAGAGGAAGCAGAAAGCAGGGGGGAAGCCCCCAAGAAGGCTCCTCCTTCACCCCTATCCTCTTCATCAGATGGGGATGAAGATTTGGCTGAAACCCAGGCCCTTGTGGCCAGGATGGAGGGCAGGCAGAAAGAAAAGGCCAAGGCAGGCCTGGGAGACGAGGTGGTGTGTCAGGGCTGCACCACCACCACCCCGAGACATCAAAAAGGCAAGGGCGAGGAGCTAAACTTAATGATTTTCTCTCTTCCACAAAACGATCCAAGGTAGTGGTGGACAGCGGCAGCTCAGACAATGAGCCTCCCCCGACAAAAGCAGCACCGGTGCGAAGTAGCAAGGATGCTCCGCAGGCCAACAGGATGGACAGTCAGTCGCCAGCAAATGTGAGGGATGAGTCTGCACTAAGAACACCATAGGACATCACATCTGTCTGGAATGAAGGACAGATGCCCTCATACCCCCAAGGGGTCCTGTTTTCGCCTTATGGCACTGTTGGTCAGTGGCCAGGACTGCAGGGTGATACTGGGCACAACTTTCAAGGCCAGTACTGGCCCATGGGCTGGTATCAGGGTCAGCCCACTACACAGGATTATGGGCAGAATTATGTGGGTATCTTCCTGCCAGTGGCGCCCATGACAGGCCACCCTGTTTACCCCCCTTTGGGCCAGCTGAAGGGCCAGCAGAGCTTTATGGGCCATGGGGGTTTGATTGCAAAATCAGGTGAGCGCCCCAGAATCTCTTATGGAGACGTAGCCCTCCCACTAGGAGGGCATCTGGCCCTGTCAGTAAAGGAAAAGATA
Organism: Lerista edwardsae; assembly: GCA_029204185.1. Classification (NCBI taxonomy): domain Eukaryota; kingdom Metazoa; phylum Chordata; class Lepidosauria; order Squamata; family Scincidae; genus Lerista; species Lerista edwardsae. Next base: position 8,929,567 of record JAJKFI010000047.1, read on the forward strand.
TGGCGCGGGGAATATGTTGATATATTCAGTCTCCTACAAATGGAGCCTGAGCCAACACCTAAGATAGGCGAGCCAGCGTAAGACCAGGAAACAGTAAAAAGGGGTAGGATAGACAAAAATTGGACCAGTTGGCTCAATGGATAATGTTGTATACGCATTAGTCGTGCTGCAAATCCACCCTACCCGAGCAATGGCCTTATTTAAATATCTTGACATTATCCACCAGGTTTTCCGAGATTATACAGGCCCAGCTTGAATTAATTATGATGACCATTTTCGCCTGAGATCAGCGCAGGACCCAGTTCTGGAATGCAGAATACCCCAATGGGAACTCATAACTTGTGGTGCCATCCAGGAGAAGCGAGATGCTGCAGGAGGCTGAACTGCAGATTCAGTTTGGTGCGGCCGGGGGTCATGGCTTCGGAGCCTGTTTTTGCGGCCAGTGGCGCGCGGCCCCATGGCCTCAGCACTGGCATGATAAAGGTATAACTAGAGACCTCACGTTTCTGGAATTCTTTCCGATCGTGGTAGCCACTCATATCTGGTAGCCACGAGTTTACCAACTCGTCTGTCCATTTCTGGTGTGACAACATGTCTGTGGTCACATCATCAGCAAGCAGACATCCCTAACTAGTCGCAAGGGTCATGCGGCTAGTTAGGGTCTTTGTCAGACAATGCCTGGCCATTAACACAGTTTTTTTGGCTTGACACATTCCCAGGGTTGAGAACGACCTCGCCGACGCTCTCTCTCGTCTGCAGGGGGAGCGTTTTCGGCAGTTGGCTCTGGAGGCATGTCAGGACCCAGTGCCCATGCCGCTGTGGCTCTGGAGCCTTGGTGAGACGGGGTCCAAGGCTTCATCTGGTCATCGCTAGCATCGTCCAGCAGGGTCAGTTACTTGCGTAAATTGCGGTGTTCAACAGCACAGCTGATGGGCGCAATGGCGCCCATGAATCAGCGCTGCTGCTTGCGCCAGTCCAGCGACTGATTCCATGGCGCAAACGCACCTGATGGCACATTTGTAACAGCGCTGGTACAGCCAAGAGCACTGTGCCAGCGCAACGACGCTATAGGATCGCGCTCTGTTTTCCAGTTTTCAATATGAGAGTGAAGAGATGCCTTCAGACAATGGTTGTCAGGTGACTTCCTTGCACCTTCTTCGCCCTTCCCACTCTGCATGTTGCAAATGATGCATAACATGGAAAGAGACATGCAGGCATGAGGGACATGAGGGTGCACCCCATCGTGAGGACAAGGAGGACAATGTGACTGCCCTGCATGGTCGGCTTTTTCATGTGAGTACCCAATACCAAGTTAAACCTCTTTATCTAAGTCCTCATAGGGAAGTGGACAGGACGTTAAAGCAGTGAAAATGATTCCTTGTTGAACTGGGACATTTTGGAACTGCCCCACTGAGTTCAAGGAAATGTCCTGTTTTTAATTAATAATATTCTGTTTCTTAGGAGCATATTGGAGCCATAAAATAAACATGCACTTGACATAGTCAGAAAACGTTTTGTCCCTATAAGATGGTATTGGCATAAAATCTGCTTTATTATTGAGAGCACAATCCTAACCTGGAGTTAGGGCAGCAAAGCTTGGCCAGCACAAGGGACACCATAAAGTATGTTTGGACCACTCTTGGAGTCAGCACCACTCTTGGACCACTCTGCTATGCCAGCACACAGATGTGCACCATTCTCCCTGACTCCGAGAGTGGTCCAAATGCGCTTTATGGTGGCCCTTCTGCCGGCCTAATTTTGTTGGCCTAACTGTTTTTCTAGGTTTTTCTGCAGCTTGGCACTTGATGATGGACACTTGGCTCTGACCGTTGAGGGCTACAATAAGCTACTGGACTGCCTCTGAGCTTCTTAGACTGACGGCACTAAAAAGCAGGGTTGACTTTAAACCAATTGGACCCTGCGCCAAAATAAAAATGTCAAACATTCAGAAATGCTCCACCAAAACCAGTTTCTGTAGGCTGGCCAAAAACCTTTTGGTGGGCCGGATTTGGCCCCTGGCTGGACTGTAGTTTGGAGACCTCTGATCTCTGCAATTCTGTAGTCCAGTGGTTCCCAAACTGTGAGCCATGGCTCTCTGGGGAGCTGGGAAAACCAGCCAGGGGCATCACAGGATCCTAGCAAAAAAACCACTACCCAATGCAATGTGGAGCTGCAGCCAATGGCCCAACAGGTCAGGAGAGTCACCAGGTGAAAAGGTTTGGCAACCACTGCTCTAGGGTAAATGCATTTGAAGGGGGACTGCTGCTCCTCCTTACCCGATGGCATGCTTCGCGGGCACTGCTCCTCCTCCCATGGTTGTTTGATGAGAAAAGGAAGACGAGAATGGCATGGAATCTCCTGGCAGACACTCGAGTCCGCCACTCTTCTCTACTCCCCAGTTCTTCCACTATGTTGCAATTCAGCAACTGTGAGAGGAAGAGTGATGGTAGTGGAGATGACACGCTTCCCAACCACCTCCCACATTTCAGTCTGCTTCATAAATGAGGTGGCCACGTACGGATGGGTACACCAGAACGGGGAGACATCCACTAAAATTGAATGTTGGGAGAGCAGAAAAAAGAAAATATTTCTTTACCCACATGTCATTGGTCTGTGGAACTCCTTGTCACAGGATGTGGTGATGGATATGGTGATGGCCTAAATGCCTTTAAGCGTACAATCCAGACCCTTGCGTAGTGCTGACAGAAAATTGTTGTATCAGCACTGACCGGCACCCCCTCATTGGCTCTAAGGCTCCCAGGCCAGTGCCAGTTGTAGCACCGGCCTGAGAGCACAGGTGGAGAGCCGCCCCTGCAAACTCAGCTGGCACAGGGGCGATTCTGGGAGGGTGGGAGAGCAGAACCGGGCAGGGGATGGGCAGGCCAGCCCAGGGAGGGGGGCAGGTCTGGGATACGGCCATTAGGCCGCATCCAAGGCCTCTTCCTCAGGCCGCACGACCAGATTCAGGCTGTAAAAGGGGATTGGACAGATTTCTAGAACTCCATCACACATTGCAAGCCATGATGGGTCTGTGTAACCTCCTGGGTTTAGAAATAGGCTACCTCAGAATGCCAGTTACAGGGTAGTGGCAACAGGATGCAGGTATCTTCTTGTGTGCTCCCTGAGGCATCTGTGGGCCACTGTGAGATACAGGAGGCCAGACTAGATAGGCCCTTGGCCTGATCCAGCGGGGCTCTTCTTATGTTTTTATGAGAGGATTACTATCCATTGAAGGCTAGGCTGGCCTCTGACTATTAGCTGCAGGGGCGCAATGGTGGAGAGAGCTGAATGATGTCTGCAGAGAACAGCTGTCATGAGATGGGCCAAGCTCCTCTGCTTCTCCACGCTTTCCATTGTGTTAGGCACGTCGTGCCTAACCTGACAAGACACATGCTTGTCGGACATGAATCATGACGGACATGAGCACTGAAGAGGACTGGAAGGGGGTTCTTACCAACACCCAGGCGCTCTGTGAGTCCCATCACAATGACGAGGAGGAGAATGTGGCTGCACTGCATAGTGGTGTTGTTTTTTTTAATGTTTAGTTTTCCATAGCAAAACGGAGCAGGGCAATTAGGCAGCAAAAACAATCTGTCAAAAGATACACAGACCAATGAGGAATATTCTGGAGCTACCCTGCGAAGTTCAAGGAAACTTCCTGTTCTGGATTAACTACTGTTCCATTTCAATGAGGGACAGATTGGAGCCATAAAGTGAATCCTCATCAGCTTGGTGTGTAGCCTGTTGCCTGATATGCCTGATTTGTTTGCTTTGATGCATGTCGCTGGTAGACACATACACGTGGCCCGAGCTGCTCTCATGCAGCTGCAGTGGGGACTACTCGGTTGCCAGTGGGCCTGCAAGGTTTAGGATTTGGCTATCATGATATAATCATGATATCATGATTTCCATTGATTAGTGGGAAGGGATGACCTGGATACCTGTGTACCCCCCTTGCAATAGCACTAATGGGAATGTCAGCCGATTAGCAGGCACATCCCTGTCCTTGGCAGGAACTCTGACCCAAATGGAAGAGAAGGAGCTGATGGCACCCACCAAGGGCAAAAGCTACCTGTGATGGTTCCAGCAGCAGAATGCACAGAAGCTGCTGGTAAGTCACAACTGCCCAAAATATGAGAAAACAGACAAAAAAGCATAGGAAACAGACACAAGGAAACACAGAGATTCATCACACGTGCTGTGGAGGAAGTGGCTAGCGTTTTCCTCCATCTCTCTCATAATTCTGGGTGACACAATGAAGTTGATGGACAGAGAGGAGGAGTTAATCACACAACGTATCACGTCTTTTTGGCACCAACCAAAGACTTTGTTATGGGGCAGAAGATTTAGCCGAGAGGGTTAATGCCTCCGTTTGCCCGAAGATAACAGCTGAAGATCTCAAGGTCGTGAGCTCAAGACTACCAGAAGTCTCTGTGAGCAGCAGACCTTGCAAACTGCGGCTGATTAAAAGCTGAGTTCCAGCTGCCTTGTGGGAGGAGGAGTGTGCTGAAGTCAGCTGCGTCTCTGGTGGGAGCAGGGAAGCCGCTTATCAGCCAGCAGAAGACAGACGGGTGGCTAAAGAAAGAAGGCTAAATCCAGAAAGAAAGATCTGTATGAGTGCTGTTCTTGAAAGATAGAACATTCTGTAAATTGTAAAAACCTTCGGGTTTGTGAGAAAGTCTACCTATGAAAACCTCCTTGAGTTACAATCATTAGAGAAATCTAATGATCTTAAGAAAGGCGGTATATAAATACATGTATTATTATTATTATTTTATTATTATGCTCCCTGATGTATTGTTGGGAAAAGTGTTTAAGGCATAGTATCTTGTTTTTTAGTATGTTGCCCATCTGTCCTGATGATTTGTACTGAAGGTCAGTATACAAGGCAATGAAACAGGTCAAAGAAATAAAGAACAAGAAACCAAAATGGCTTTAAAGGGCGAGATGACAATTTCATGGAGGCCTATCAGTGGCTATGAATTATGATTGCCAAGTGGAACCTCTCACTTCTGAAGCCACTGACAACCACTTGCCGTTGCCTCGACACCTGCTTCTGGAGCCCCCAAAGGTCTTTGACTGGTCACTGTGCAAAACAGTAGACTAATGGACCCACTGTGTTTTGATTTCCGGTGGGTCCCAACACAAGTGCCATTCTAAAAAGTGGGTCCTGGTCTAAAAAGTTTGAATACTACTGCTCTAAAGGATGTCTTTGCCTTGACTTGGCTCCTATCTTGCCCAAATGAATGACAGAGAAAGACAAGCGTTATCGGTAGTTGCAAAGAGAGATATAAATTGCTATGTGAACTGCGTTGTGAACTACTGCAACCCCGTCCCCATCCCCAGCCCGCACAGCCCTGATTCGAGGAACTTGCGGGTGCAGATCCGAGTAGCCCATAGGTGTGTCTGGCGCCTACCCTGGGGCAGGGGCGTGAATGAAAGGGCCTTGCCCCGTGGAGGCTCCAGGCCGCCCCCAAGCTGCTTTGAATACAAGCTGCGTTGGATACTGCATATAAACATTCAAACATTCTTAGCCAGAATTGCCCCAGATCCTTGGGACAGCAGGGTGTGAGAGGGGGCAATTATCAGTAGGTCACCACACCCGTTTTCCTGACTGCAACCTGTTTCCCTTGCTCAGTAAAATGAATGGAAAGAAATGGCCCATCTGCTAGCATGGAACAAAGGAAAGGAGATATAACAGGCCAATATTATCAGGGGTGTGCAAAAGTAGTCTTTCTTCTTTTTCCTTCTATCTATTAAATACATGCAATCAGATAAAATGCACTTTAAATAATAACCTCTAGATGTCTCAGAGCACAATCCTAACCTGGAGTTAGGCCAGCACAGTTAGGCCAGCACAATTTGGCCGGCACAAGGGCAACTGTAAAGCGCGTTCGGACCACTCTCAGAGTCAGGGAGGATGGTGCACGTCTGTGTGTTGGCTTCTCTAACTGGCAACACATACTTTACGAGCAATGGTGGGATTCAAATAAATTAACAACCGGTTCTATGTCCTTCAGGGCGGCCTTCAGTGTGGCCGCTGACTTTCTTCCCTCTCCCAACCTAAAATTAACAACTGGTTCTGCAGAACTGGTGAGAACTGGGGAGCTCAAAGCAATCCAGCTGGAGTTCATTCAGAGCACAGTCTTAGGGCACAATCCTAACCTGCAGTTAGGCTAGCATAGTTAAGCCAGCAAAGATTGGCTGGCACAAGGGACACCGTAAAGTATGTTTGGACCACTCTCAGAGAGGCCAGCACACAGACATGCGCCAAACTCCCTGACTCCAAAAGTGATCCAAACGTCCTTTACGGTGGCCCTTGTGCCAGCCAAGGTTTGTTGGTCTAACTGTGCCAGCCTAGCTCCAGGTTAGGATTGCGCTTTCAGTCATTGCAAGAACCTTGTACAGGTAGGGCAATTGAACACAGTGCACTGAAAACACTTTTGCAAATCACACCATTTGTCTATGGGTGAATTTTGTTCATGCAGGACAGAAAGTGGAAAACAGTCTGGAAACAAATATTATGTACATTTTAACCAGCGCACATCACACTTTTTCAAGTGTGATGTGTGCTGAAATGCAAGAAATGCCATCCATCAATAAAAGTACCATACTGGAACAACTCTGATCCCAAACACCCTTACTAGGGAGTAAGTCCCATTGAGTAAAGTTTCCATTGCACAAATGGGGCTCTCTTGAAGCTGACAAAGTACAACTGGCTCACTGAGCTACTAGACAAAATGTTATATTTGTTTAAAATGCACATGATGAAATGTTATACAGGAAATCTTTAAAATGTACACGCCGCCCTTCTCCTAAGTCTCAGGAGACATATTATAATGTAATTTTGTAACGATATAATTTTGTAAATATACAAGCAATACAATCAATCATATTAGGAAGTCATACCAAATCTGAACCCACGCCCCAAAAACAAAACAAATAAGTTTTGGCATTAAACCAGATCTGAGCCCAAACCTCAGATCTTTTGGTCTTGGCTTTCAACCTGAGCCCTAAACACAGAATGTGGTGAGAGGTTCAAAATCACTGGACAGTAAGTTTGCAACAGCACCATTAATGTTGTATTTCACTGGTTTTATAGGTTGTAAAAATGTATACTTCAAAAAAAACTAAATGTTTTTAAAACAAAAAAAAATTTCTAATCTAGTAGCGGTAATAGTATCCATTTGATAGAGTGAAACAGCAAGTGAAAAAGTGTGATGTGATTTGGTCAGAAATGCTACCAAACGAACTTGAAGTGTCTGATCTGGTCACTGAACCATATTTTGAAAAATTTACATCTGAGCTAGAACTCAAAAGAGTTTTTTTTAATATATATATATACTGATGAACTGGTACTTGGTACTGTTAAATGGTTTCACATTAAAATGTTACTGGTTTGACTCCCCAGTCAGAGTCAGAATAAAGGCTTTGGAATCCAATGTTTGAATGACGACTGTCGTTTTGAGCTTCATGGCCCATCAGCTAATCCACGTTGTTGTGGTGCTCCCATCATTTGAGTTTTTCTTCAGAAATCGGCCTCTATCGAAATGCAATTCAAAGGGGGGGGCAGAGGGGAGAGGGATATACCAGCCTCGCCAGAAAACTGCTTCCCTCCTGCCCCCTTCTCAATTAGCAATAATTCTGATAGTGCCAACCCTCTGGGAAATTCCAGAAACTGCCCTATAAGTACCCCTCATGGCCGAGGAGACCTGTCACAGCCGCAACTGGACTGGAGCCGGCAAGTCTCTCTCCTGGGCGCTCTAGAGGCAATCAAAGGAGGGAGGGAAAAATCAACCAATCGGCAGGAGGAGCCACAGAGCCAGAGACCTAAAAGGCTTTCAAGAGGATGAGATCAGCACGAAGTAAGTACAGTCGAATGCTGCCTGGGATGACGAAGCTCTGGTAAGTTTCGGGCAGACTTCTCTTGACAGTGGAGGCTCTTCTTATTTGGGGACAATTGCCAGTGGATTTCTTAAATTCTCTCAACAATATAGTTTATAACAGTGGAAAGTCGTATTTTCTTCCCGTGAAGTGAAAAGGCCCTTCCTTGGAACTGTGGGATTAGGCTTATCAGAGTTCCTCTAGTATCCCTGAATGCCTCTAACCATTGTACAGAAGAGGAAATTTTGGCAGATGCAGCTCGGAAGGGGTTAAAAAAGCTGCACCTGCCAAAATTCCCTCTGCTATACAATGGTAACCTGTTCCCTCCCATAGGTGCGTTTGACCGCCAATTTATGATTTAGAGATTTTCAAAAAGTGGCTCCCCAAATGACCTGAAACTTGCACTGTAAACAGTGTAAGGATAGATCTTTTTAGAGGTACAGTTGTTTTGACTGTCCACCCTTGTCATCATTTAAGAAAAAGGGGCAGAATTTTGTGTTTGTTTTTTGTTTTATGGGGGGCCGTTTCTAAATCTGATTGGGGGGCCCCAAATCTGAAATGAAAGTTGCCATTTTGGCTTCTGTGTTAGGGCAGGGGCTAACCTTTCTCACTGAGTCAACTTTAAAGCTTTCAGGTACAATTAGCACCTGTAATAATTTTTTTAATAACTGGTGGGCAAACACGCCGATTGGGACTTCGAACGTCTACTTCCATTCAAACTGTGTTTCTTTGTAGGCTAACTATCTTTTTACTTTGGGGAACAAGTTAGGTGAAAACATAGAGGAAATACATATCTCCTAACCTTTGTCCTGTGTTATTTCTAATGTTCTGATATGTCTTGCCTTTAGTTTTTGCAGGTTGCAGGTAAGTTCAGAGACTGTGAATAAATTACGTTTTTTATACTCTCCTCCACAAAACATTAGGCAGCTGACACAAAACATTAGAAGGCAACTCCAAGATCAAATATCATAAGGCTGTATGAACTTCAGATCAATAATGACCTGCCTCACCAACCTCACAGGGTTGCTGAGGGAAGGATTGTCTACACAACCCTGAAGTCCTTGGAGAAATGGAAAACAAAATGTTAAATGTCAAATAAAGAAATAAAGAATATTCCTTCTCCTTTTTTCCTCCAAGTGCATTTGTTTAGGTGAATGTGAATGAAATTCACATTTCATTATCACATTTGCAGCTGTAGGTGAGAATCTCTTATTAATATCTAGAGTGGGTGTGTTTACCTGAGTGGCCCTGATTGTTGATTTTGAAGACAAGCATTCAGCTAGGTGATGAGATTACCAGCTAGGTGATGAGATTAGCTAGGTGAGGACAATTACAATGGGCAGAAATCTGCATAATGCTCCCTCATAGTTTACCCTTCCCGAAGATATTTTGGACAATTACCATGGATAGCATCTTTAGGGACAACAAAAATATAAATAAAGCTCTCCGATTCACTCCTCTAATCACTGTGAATTTGCAAGCCATTTAGAAAATCAGGTGACCACTCTTACTGTCAATCAGTCTTGTCAAGGGTGCAAGAACACAGAATAAGATTCAAATAATATTCCTCCCAATCAGCACCTGGACACAGTCCAATAGCTACTGAAAAGTCATGTTTCTATCTCATAGTGGGGTGGGAGATGGGATTGATGGCTTTGCTTTGTTTCACATAGGAATCATCCTTCCAGCAACTACAGGGTTTATGAAAGGTTATTTCTTGCCTCTGTATTGTGGGAGCAGAACAGTTAAGTGCTTCTCATTGAGAAGACAAATCTTGAGAAAGATACTTTTATTCTTCAAACTGTTCACAGCTTGTTCTAGGGCTGGAGTGGGAGGGAACCTCAAAAGGTGAGGTTCAGTATATCAGTATATTGGAAGCTGCAAGCTGCAGAAGCCAGCTCTATGAAAGAAAAATAGGGTTTTTTTCAAGATGTTTATAAAGCAGAGAAAGGTCAAGGAAAGTCCAGAAGAATTCTGTCTCCAGCTCATTACAGGGGGTGCAAAACAAGTAGCAGAAGCCTGCAAAACACCTAATTTAGCCTAGCAGCAGTCAAAGCTATGCCAAAAATTCAGTTTTGCAAGAATGAACTTCTTACTTCAGGATTTGCACTCTAGGGCCCCGTTCTGCAAATTCGTAAAGTAAGTAAGCTGTGTGCTCAGTGAACAATGTGTTTTTAAAAAGATTTTCAGGGGTAAAGGTAGCTTTTTTTCAACATTTCCATAGAAATTGATACACAGCACCATGGATAGTGCACCATCGTGCAAAATAAAAATTACACTTTCAGTCCCATTGGTGGGCAAGCGTGCCAATTTCAGTTCAGGTATATGGGAACACTTTGACATGGTTCCAAACACATATTTACCTGAGAGGAGGGGCCCCTGTACATGTTTCAAAATGCAAAAAAAGGGGGTGCCCTAACGCGCCAATGGGAGGGAACGTTTAAAGGTACAGGCACTGTCCTCTGTTGTATTTGGGCATCTTGTGTGGGTTAAATAAAGAGGTTTTGCTCTTCCTCCCTCCCGCCCTCCCTCGCTGGAGCAAATCAAAACCGATGAACTTCATCATGAACAAGGTGGGGCAGCTGTTCCTCATGAAGCTGATTAGAATAAGACCTGTTGCAGCTGCTCGTAAGGAAAAGGAAGCTTAAAGCTGTTCTATTCGCTCAGCTGTTCTGTCCAAGGTGCTAGTCCCTGCCAGGCAAGAGAGCAGGAAAGGCAGACTCTACGCGTGATTCCGACCCTGCAGCCTCTTTATTCCGGGCACTCAAAGAGAGAGAGAGACATATGCTGTGTTAACAATGCTTTGTTGCCTTTTGTTTGTTTTCTGCCCTTTCTTGGGAGCCACCGTTCAGTCTAGCAGCAGCCTGATAAGATAGAGTGACTGAGGCTAAAAAGAGCGCTAGAGTAAAAATTGATCTCTGGAACCTACTGCTACATGA
>JAJKFI010000047.1:8969133-8991181 GCA_029204185.1 Lerista edwardsae
TCCCTTACCCTTAGAAATGGAGCGTTTCCGGGGTAAGGGAGGCATGTCTGAGTGATGCACGGGGGCAGGGCAACGTCCAGGGGCGCGGTTTCAGCGCCAGCCATGGGGCGCACTCGGGCCTCCATGTGCGCCTGGTTGCACCCCAGTGCACTTAGGTTACTACCTCAAGTGCTGGCCACTCTTAAGGCAGCCCCAGTCCTGAGCTTTTCGTTCCCTTGGTGATGGACTTAACATTCTTAGCGGAAAGATACCTTCAATCAGTGATGTCATGCAGGGGGTACGCGGGGGTACGCGAGTACCAGTTTCTAGGATTATGGCTGGCCCCGCCCATTCGCCCGCCCACTCATCGACTCCGCCCCCTGCAACGTTTGAATTTCCTGCACGTTTGAGTTGCCTGCACGTTCTCAGAGCCAGGCAGGCAGGCAGGCAGGCAGGCAGGCAGCGAGCGGAGCCTTGCCTTGCCACTGAAAAATGAGCTGCTCTGGGGTTTTGGAACTGTTGGGTCACTTTAACATGATGCCAGGCCTCCTTAACGTGTTCTGGGAGTGCTGTGGAATACTGTTGCAACTGTTGGGTCAGTTTAAAATTGTCTGAGGCCTCAAAAAGGGCTTTTTTCATGTCACTTCCTACCACGACATCACTTCCGGCTTATGACATCACTTCTGGTGGGCGGGTCCCGACACGTGCCAATCAAAAGTGAGTACCTGTTCTTAAATCATTTAGATGACACCACTGCCTTCAATGATCAGCTGCTAGGGACAAATGTCAGAGAATGACCATTGCCCCTGTGTCCAGTTTGTAAGATTCCCATCCCAGGTATTTCTGGCTGGCCACTGTTGGATGCAGAGAACTGGGCTACTGGACACGTCTTTGGCTTCATCCAGCAAAACAGTACTGTATGGATCTCCTGCATCTTGCCTACCATCACTATCTTCCAGTATCATCCATTTTTCACAGAGTGTTTGTGGGAGACTAACATGAGAGAAGGATATATTGTGCAGTTGGTTGGTCTAACTGTGCCAGCCTAACTCCAGGTTAGGATTGCGCTTTCAGTCATCATTGCAAGAACCTTGTAAAGTTAGGGCAATTGAACACAATGCACTGAAAACACTTTTGCCAATCACACCATTTGTCTATGGATGAATTTTGTTCATGCAGGACAGAAAGTGGAAGACAGTCTGGAAACAAATATTATGTACTGTACATTTTAACCAATGCAAGAAATGCCATCCATCAATAAAAGTTCCATACCTGGAACTACTCTGATCCCAAACACCTTTACTAGGGAGTAAGTCCCATTGAGTAAAGTTTCCATTGCACAAATGGGGCTATCTTGAAGCTGACAAAGTACAACAGGCTCACTGAGCTACTAGACAAAATGTTATATTTGTTTAAAAGGCACATGATGAAATGTTATACAGGAAATCTTTAAAATGTACACGCCGCCCTTCTCCTAAGTCTCAGGAGACATATTATAATGTAATTTTGTAACGATATAATTTTGTAAATATACAAGCAATACAATCAATCATATTAGGAAGTCATACCAAATCTGAACTCACACCCCAAAAACCAAACCAAATAAGTTTTGGCATTAAACCAGATCTGAGCCCAAATCTCAAATCTCTTGGTCTTGGCTTTCAACCTGAGCCCTAAACACAAAATGTGGTGAGAGGTTCAAAATCACTGGACAGTAAGCTTGCAACAGCACAATTAATGTTGTATTTAACTGGTTTTCCATCTTTTTTTTTGTACTTTTTGTACTTTTTGTACTTTTTTAGGCAGAAAGGCGGGGTAAAAATCTTTAAAATAAATAAATATATACACACACACACACACTGTATATAGTAAAAATGTAAACTTCAAAAAAACTACACGTTTTTAAAACAAATTTTTTCTCTCTAATCAAGTAGCAGTAATTGTATCCTTTTGATAGAGTGAAACAGCAAGTGAAAAAGTGTGATGTGATTTGGTCAGAAATGCTACCAAACAATCTGGAAGTGTCCGATCTGGTCACTGAACAGTATTTTGAAAAATTTACATCTGAGCTAGAACTCAAAAGAGTTGTGTGTTTTTTTTAAATGTACTGATGAACTGGTACTTGGTACTGTTAAATGGTTTCACATTAAAATGTTACTGGTTTGACTCCCCAGTCAGAGTCAGAATAAAGGCTTTGGAATACAATGTTTGAATGACGATTGTGGTTTTGAGCTTCATGCCCCATCAGCTAATCCACGTTGTTGTGGTGCTCCCATCATTTGAGTTTTTCTTCAGAAATTGGCCTCTATCGAAATGCAATTCAAAAGGGGGGGCGGAGGGGAGAGGGATATACCAGCCTCGCCAGAAAACTGCCTCCCTCCTGCCCCCTTCTCAATTAGCAATAATTCTGACAGTGCCAACCCTCTGGGAAATTCCAGAAACTGCCCTATAAGTACCCCTCATGGCTGAGGAGACCTGTCACAGCCGCAACTGGACTGGAGCCGGGAAGTCTCTCTCCTGTGCACTCAAGAAGCAATCAAAGGAGCGAGGGAAAAATCAACCAATCGGCAGGAGGAGCCGCAGAGCCAGAGACCTAAAAGGCTTTCAAGAGGATGAGATCAGCGCGAAGTAAGTACAGTCGAACTCTGGTCAGTTTCGCTCTAGCCGCACTCGCTGCCTGGGCTGACGAGGCGCTGGTAAGTTTCGGGCGGACTTCTCTTGACAGTGGAGGCTCTTCTTATTTGGGGACAATTGCCAGTGGATTTCTTAAATTCTCTCATCAATATAGTTTATAACAGTGGAAAGACGTATTTTCTTCCCCGTCCTGAAAGGCCCTTCCTTGGAACTGTGGGATTAGGCTTACCAGAGTTCCTCTAGTAACCCTGAGTGCCTCTAACCATTGTACAGAAGAGGGAATTTTGGCAGAGGCAGCTCGGAAGGGGTTAAAAAGCTGCACCTGCCAAAGTTCCCTCGGCTATACAATGGTTAAAGGTACAGGCACTGCCCTCGTTGTATCTGGGCATCTTATGTGGGTTAAATAAAGAGGTTTTGCTCTTCCTCCCTCCCACCCCTCCCTCCCTCGCTGGAGCAAATCAAAACCGATGAACTTCATCACGGACGAGGTGGGGCAGCTGTTCCTCGTGAAGCTGATTAGAATAAGACCTGTTGCAGCTGCTCGTAAGGAAACTTAAAGTTGCTCCCTCGCTCAGCTTCTTCTGTACAAGGTGCTAGTCCCTGCTAGGCAAGAGAGCAGGAAGAGAAGACTTTGGGCGTGATTTCGACCCCGCAGCCTCTTTGTTCCGGGCGCTCAGAGAAAGAGAGAGACATAAGCTCCGTTAAGAACGCTTTGTCGACTCTTGTTTGTTTTGTGCCCTTTCTTGGAAGCCGCCGTTCAGTCTCCCAGCAGCCCGGTAAGACAGAGTGACTAAGGCAAAAAAGAGCGCTAGAGTAAAAATTGATCTCTGGAACCTACTGCTACATGATTGTGCGAAGGTTGGAGTCGTTCTTCACGCTTGTTCATTATCTTTTGCTTTTGGTGTCTGAAATGCTTATCATTTATCTTGGGGGGGGGGGGGAACCGGAGAAACTAATAGACAGTGGTGTGTGTGTGTGACTGTGCTAACCTGTGTAGGTCTATTAAAGTAGGTTCCAGTCGTGTTGCTAGGAATTGGTCCTGCGTGTGTTATGTATAGGATTGAAGTCTTGGTCTAGCTTTCTAAGACCACCCAGTTAGGCTGTAACTACGCATAACGCCCAGTGTTGTGTGTGCTTCTCCCGCCAACCTCTACCTTGAATCAAAGGCAGGAGGCTGTGAGAATTTAAGCGGAAGATGGGGGGGGGGGTTCCGCCTGCTGTTTTTCGATCACTCCTTTTATTCCTTCTTCTCCCCCCCCCAAATAGCATCTGCTTGTTCTGAGCGTGATGTCCGACTCGCTTCCAATCCAGTGTTCCAATTCCGCTCTAGCCATTGCTCAATCACTGTGGCTTTAAAATGCTGTTTTTTTTTAAACAAAATCTTCATGCATACTTTAAAATTTGAGAATTTTGTTTCCTGCTCGGTGACTCAAGAGTTGCAGAAACAAATAACAGTGAGCACAGAGGCAATACGTTCCTGTGGTGGGGAAGAATTCTTGGCACGCTTTAGTACACTTGCTCTGAGGTTGAAATCTGGGGCAAAACATGCAATGGGTTCTTCTAGGGTTACCAAACTGGGACAGTCTATACCTTTAACCATTGTATGGAAGAGGGAATTTGGGTAGGTGCAGCTCATCTTGGTAGGGTTTCAAAAGCTGCACCTGTCCAAATTCTCTCTTCTATATAATGGTTAAAGGTATAGGCACTCTGTTGTGGTTTGTACCTGGTAACCCTAGCTAAAGGTATAGTATCTGGTAACCCTAATTTTAGTACCTACCATTATTCAGTTAGGCAGGGCTGGGAGGTGTGAGTAGACTGAACGTTAAAAAAAAAAGTTTAATCCCCCTCCCATTTATGCCCTAGTATTTATCTTCCTCTCCCAGGTGAAATTATTTCTCTGATCAGCTCTGCATTGTGGCTGATGTGCTCAGCTGCACCCCTGATGGAGTACTCTGGAGACCAGGGATTCCTAAGGAAAAACGAGGAGTTTGCCCACAAGATAAAGAGCGACGTTGTTGCAATGAAGGAGCGTCTGGTGAGTTGTATACTTCACACCTCTCTGGATTTTTTAAGCCCATCTCCTCAAAACAGACACTGCAGATCCCAAGAGACAGACTGGCCAGTTTTGGCTTGTATAAACTTGGAGCCGCATCTGGAAATGCTCCCTTGCCAAAATCTGACCCTTTTAAATTGCACTCTGGCTGAGAAAGCGGCTATGCCCCAGACTGGCCTGTAGGAGCAGTGTGGAGCTCCTACACCACATGCCTTGGCAAACTCCAGATCATAAAACTATTTTTCCCCTATTGGACTCAAGATTTGGGATAAACAAAATAGTTGGCAAGCCATTCTGATATGGGACTACTTTTTCAAGCATTTCCTGTAAATGGCAATTTGCCCTTCATGGACACTTAACCCCATACGAAGCAAGGTTTTCCCTGTCTCCTATTCTTAGCACTGTGAACTCGGTGCCAGGCCAGGTCCTCTTTAATCTTCCCCAATGCATTGGTCTCGCCTTTCCTAGCATTTGCAAACTTGTGCCAGCCTGGAAAGGTCACTGAGTGACAACAGGAGAAAACAAATTTCTGCGAAACACATTGGCAAAGGTGTGCTGTTCTCCTTGGCTTCCTCTCGAGAGCAGGTTTTAACTGATCCTGACAAAGGAAAATAAAGTAGATCTTCTCTGGCTCCTATTCCAAATTTCACTGGAAGGAAAAACACTGCAACAGATAGCTTGTTGCACTACTTAAACAAGGTGTGACCCTTTCCCTGGACAGCCTTTCAATGTGGATCTGTGAACCTGATACATTTTTCTGTCTTGGCCAACCAAATCATGCACCAAGGCAAACTGGATTCTGCAACTCTAGTCACTGTGGAAATGGAAGAAATTTGAATAATTCTGCAGCTGTTCTGTATGTTTTCTGCATGCCTGCAGACTGCAGCATAAACATGTTCCTCCTTTTAATGAAATCCTTTACTGCTGCTCCCCAATGAATAGGAGATATGTCACTTTGCTTAGGTTCTGTTGTTCTAGTGGGGCAGGGTTTCATATAATAGGGGTGAGCTCTGTTTACAGAATATGCAAACTCTTCTGCTTGACTAGGAGCATGTAACCACACAGGGGTAGAGGTTGTATTGCTAGAAGGGTTTGCAAACTGTTTTACTCAGAAGGAAGCCCACGGTGGTCAGTAAGATTTAGACCCCAAACCATGTCTATGCAGATGCAAGTTCCATTATAGTGAATGGGGCTTACTCCCAGGTATGTGTGGATAGGATTGCAGGCTGTCTGAATCCTATTACTCACCCAAAAGAAACTCCTCCAAGTTTATCACCAATGCCTTTCCCTGTATTGCAAAAGTACAAGGGGAGAATAAAGTGCCCATCCTGGATCTTGTACACTTACAAGATGGGATGCAGGAAAGGTTCCTCCATACCCAAGCAGTAGGGAGAAAATTGTGTCTTTAGCATCAACATGTATTCTGGAACTGTCCCAATAACGTTGTATTTCTCTCCCCTGCTCTACCTTCTGCAGCGTGCAGATTTCAGTATTGGCCCTGATAATGAGCTGCAACTGATAAGGGAACTCTTAGCGATCCCACAAGTACCTCTCAATTGCCACAGCAACCCTTGCAATGTGGTAAGTACCCACCTTTCATTCTGGATCCTAAAGTTGTATTTTTCCTACCCCAGGACGTTCTAGAGCAACAGCTCTTGCAAATAACCTTTCCTTGCTTGCAGAAGGACTTGTGGTGGTTTTCTAATGTCTGTGTGTTTAAAGGTACAGCAGGCAGAAATAAGCAGGAGTGGAGCCAGGGCCGGCTCTTCCATGAGGCCCCCTGAAGCAGTTGCCTCAGGCAACAGATCAGTGAGGGGAGCCCACCTGCCTGCTTCACTGCTGCTCCTGCTTCTACTCCAGGAGAGAGTGGTGCAGCATCAGTCCCAAGCCAGCACTAGCACCCCCCATGGCAGTTGCAGACCCACCCTCCCCCAGCTATTTCTTGCTACAGGCAGCCACCCAGAGGGAACTCTTCCCTCTTCCCACACTAGCTTCCGCTGCCATCAAGGTATGACCTGCATTCCAGGTTCTAGGAGCATCAATTGCCTGTTTTGGTCCCTTGAGCAAGTGTCTTTCAACTAGGAAGTTGCATAAAAACATAAAGACATGAGACCATTCCCATGTGAGCAAACCAGCTAGAGGTACCCTCTTCTGTTCACCTAAAGTATTCCAGTTTGCCAGACATGTTCAGCATTTGCTCTTTGATCAATGTCTCTCTCTCTCTCTCTCTCTCTCTCTCTCTCTCTCTCTCTCTCTGTAAAATCTGCATGTGGGGATATTCATGGCTCTGGTAGCTTGTACAATGGGTGGGGGGCAGGAGAGTATCTTCCTGAGCACCCAAGCCAGTTGCCAGAAATACCCCTTTGAGTGGTGGGGGGGAGTTGGAGATAATCTTGGTCTCTGAATGGTAGGAGAAGATTCTTTCCTTCCACTTACTTTGCAATCCTGACTCAGCACTTTTGAGAACTAGGCAATGAGTGAGGGGAGGGAAGCTTTGAATGAAATTGATTAGATACTATCAAGCTTTTCTGTTTGGTCCTGGAGATAGCAGGCAGCTAGATTTGCACTTTTCCTTTGGTCTGACTGCAAGGGGAAGGAATGTGGCTTTAAGAAACATATACACACATTTTATAACAGAACTGCAATGGTCACACATTCAACCTTGTCTGTTTGGCTCTAGCTCAAAGCTTTTTTAACCCTACCTTTCCCCATCTTGTTCTTGCAGGGAGATTGTTTCAACCAGATACGGGCAGGGCTACACACCTATGAAGGCTACCTCTCCCAGATTGCAGAAGTCCTCCCCTCTTATGCGGACAGAGTGCGTCTTCTTTGGCTGGATGTCTGCAACCTGTCTGCCAACATCCAACAGCAGGTAAGAAGGGAAGCTCATCTACTGCTTGCCCAATTAAGCTGGGGAGGGGGCAGGAAAAGTGCTGCTTGCCTGAGGAATAAAGCCCCTTTGTGTCAGCACCAATCTGGGGGAGAATTGTGATAGCCTGGTGCTGTAAGAATACAGCCACCCTGTGAGGAGGGCGAATTGTCAGAGTGTACTGAGGCTCTCCCTCGTGGTGCTGTTGCACCCCAGCATCTCCTCCTACAGGGAACTGTAGTCCAATGTCCAGCTTGTGCAAGGTGCTGACAGGGATGTACTAGGTCAGAAGTGGCTATGAGGATCCCCCTACTTTGTGGACTGGCTTCAAGTATCTCTGCTCCTTGGTCGTTGCCCTCTATGCAAACAAAGGGCAAAAAGGACAGCTTCTTTCTCTGCCATGGCTTGTGTTGACACCATTCCTTTTGGTAAATGTTGATGGTATGTTGTGGTCACAATAGAAAATTTAGCATGCCTCTGGTGTGTCTGTGCTTAGGGTGTACATGGCTGTTGGGAAGCTGATCTTACTTGGGGCCAGGCCTGCCCGTAGGAGACTGTGATCCAAGCTGTGGGGGTGGATGAACGAACAGGCATGCCTCTGAATATCATCCTTCCACCGAGATCTTGAGACAAAGAGCCACAGAATACTTGAATAAAACCAACAGAGTCAAAATATTGTTAGAGAAAAACAGAATTCAGACTTCTAGGCCAAATGTATGGTAACAAAAGGGGGCAGAGGACCAATTGGATCTTTCCTGAAGTCTGAAAATAAAGATGGCATCTCCAAGTGTGTGTTTTGGTTGTGATGTTCAAACCTCTTGGCCTCTGGTTGCTAATTCCTTTTCTTGTTCTCTCCCCCACAGATGGAAGAGACTGGCCTGCCCACTGTCACCTATCCCCAGGCAAACCAGGTCCTGACTACGTTGGGAGATCAAAAACAAGTTGGAAGCTATATCATCCTAGACTACTTGAAGGGATTCCTGGAGATGACTATTCGGACACTGAGGCACTGTAGCACGTAGGAGCGTAAGGAGAGACCATGGAAGACTCTGCAAAGGGTCTAAAACGGTGTTCCATTTGGACTAAAGAGAACAGGTTACTTTTTTCTGACTGGACTGTTCTCTTGACCAGCAGAAATGGGACATTGATCCTATTTTCCATCTCCAGGAGGAGAAAGAAAACTTGATGACCCTCATTACAGACCAATGTTGATTTTATAACTTATTATTTTAGCCGAAAGTTGGTACTGAAAATCCTAACTCCAATTTGTGGCCTGAAGTCCATGCACACTTTAAATTCACAAACCACTCCTAGAGCACAGAACAAAGCTTTTTGCCCTTGGGATGGGTTAAACTCTGACCTCTTTGAAGGCTGCTGCACAAAACATTTAGCAACTAGTGCTTACATGCAATGTTTGACTTTAAGATCTTGGCCCCAAAAAAGACATTGGCAAACTTGACACAGCAGCTATCAAGATGTCAAGTGTTTAGAATTGGCTCACCTCCAACATTTTGACATGTCAGCTTAAGCTTTGTAAAATGATGAAATTTTGGGTGAAACTTCTTGGAATGGAAACCTGACACTTGCATGGAAAAAACCTGATCTTTCCCTACCAACTTCCTAGTGAAATACCCCTGTGGTTGGTTCCTTTTTTAAGCAAAAATGACTTATTTATTTTTTTCTATTTATACTTCAAAACCATGTTGGCTCTTAATTCTAAAAGAATGGTTGTGTAAGGTATTTATTACCTATTTAATATTTATATCACTGCTGTTGGGTTAATTGTATGGGGCAACCTTTAGTATTGGTGGCTAGAGAACTATGGGGCTTTGGCAAGTCTTGGAGGTGTTACACTCACAGCCTTGCTGGGACCTACTTGTTGAGACAGGCACCATGTTGGCTACTGTCTAAATATGAAACAGACTCCTGGCACTGCATCAAATTGTAGAGTAGTGAAAATGTAGGCAACACTTGAGGGCACTGTGCAGTACATCTTATTGTCCTTTCCCTGTCCCCAATTAGGGGTGGGGAACCACTAGTAACATATGAACCATTAGTACACAACAAGCTTCTCTAATGCATTTTGGAACAGGGTCAGTACCTGAGTTTGTAACTTCCTCGTGCCATTTTAAGCAGTGAACACTAATTGGCAGGTCATTCCTGACGTGTAGCTCAAACCAGCATTTCATTTCACAAAATAATCCTGGAATAGATTCTGGAATATATACACTGATTTATTTTGTTACAGCTTAAGTGTTTTAACTTGTATTTTAAAGTAACTTATATGGGAGTCAGTGGGCTGCAGTGGTTAGTATTGGAGAAGTGCCACCACACTCCATATATTACTCTGCCACAGAGCCCACTGGGTGACTTTGGGCCAGTCACTGTATCCCTTGGCCTACCCTACCTTGCAGGGGTGTTGTGAGGGGAAGACTGTATGTTACGCTATCCTGATTATTGGAGGACAGACAAAGAAATGCAATAAAACTTTTTTAAACATTTAAACTGTCAGTGATTTGTACAGAATTCTTTTACTTTTGTTAATTTTCTCTATGCATGTTGCTGGGAAAGGAATGCTTTGATTCAGTCCACTACATTTGCATGATGCCAGACTTGCCTTCAGATTCTTCCACTACAAACATCTACTTTGGCTGGAATGATTTTGCATGTAATATTGTGTAAATGCAGTTAAGCAAATTTTCAGGTATGCAATGCAAAGTGCTGAATATTGCACTTGCAGAACATGATGGTACTAAGGGTACTAATTTTGTTGATGGGAGTTCATCCATGAGTCCAATTGAAGTAGAATGAGAGCAAGCTAAGTACTAGAAGACCCAATTAGGACACGTGTAGTAACTTGGAGAGATTCCCAATTCATAAGCACTATATGTAAAAAGACCTTAATGTTTTACCACTAGTAGTCAGCCACTCTCACTTTCCCTCTTCCACAGTATAGGGATAATATGACTTGTTCTTCTGTTTTAAAATGGTTGTGGGGTGATCGGGGTACAAGAAATTAGAACAATGCCTTGTGTACTTGAATTTAAAGATGCTAGATACACTACTATTTAAGAGGCACACTTCATGCCATCAACTGTTGGTGGTATCAAGCTTTTTGCATGGGTGGGACTCTTCTCTTCCCCCCCCCCAACATGTTGCAATTCTATATCCATTCATCAGGAACTAAATAGGGCTATGACTGATGGCACTGTAAATTAAATTATCTTTGTTCAGTCACTAAGTTGTGTCAGACTCTTCGGGACCCCATGGATCACAGTACACCAGGCCTCCCTGTCCTCCGCTAGTGTCTGGAGTTCACCCAATTTCATGCTCATTGCTTTGGTGACACTATCTAACCATCTCATCCTCTGCTGCCCCCTCCTCCTTTTGCCTTCAATCTTTCCCAGCATGAGGGTCTTTTCTAAAGAGTCCTCTCTTCTCATGAGGTGGCCAAAGTATTTCAGCTTCAGAATTTGTCCTTCCAGGGAGCAATCAGGCTTGACTTCCTGGAGGACTGACTGATTGGATCTCCTTGCAGTTCAGGGTCTTCTCCAACACCATAATTCAAAAGTGTTCTTTGGCGCTCCGCCTTCCTTTTGGTCCAGCTCTCACAGACATACATGACTACTTGGAAAACCATAGCTTTGACTATGCAAACATTTGTTGCAGGGTGATGTCTTGGTTTTTTATTAAGTTGTCTAGGTTCACCATAGCTTTCCTCCCAAGAAGTAAACGTCTTTTAATTTCATGGCTGCAGTCACCATCTGTGGTGGTCTTGGAGCCCAGGAAAATAAAGTCTGTCACTGCTTCCATTTCTTCCCCTTCTATTTGCCAGGAAGTGATGGGAGTGGTTGCCATGATCTTAGTTTGTTTAATGTTGAGCTTCAAGCCCATTTTGGCACTTCCCTCTTTCACCCTCATCAGAAGATTCTTTAGATCTTCCTCACTTTCTGGCATTAGAGTGGTATCGTCTGCATATCTGAGGTTGTTGATATTTCTCCCAGCAATCCTGATTCCAGCTGATTTTGGTGTAGACCATCTGGTGAAGTCCATGTGTAGAGTCACTGCTTGTGTTGCTGGAAAAAAGTGTTTGCTATGACTAATGTGTTCTCCTGAAAAAGCTCTATCAGTCTTTGTCTGCTTCATTTTGGACTCCAAGATCAAATTTACCTGTTATTCCTATTACCACTGGACTGCCTACTTTAGCATTCCAATCCCCTATGATAAGGACATCTTTTCTTTTTTGGTGTTAGTTCTAGAAGGTGTTGTAGGTCTTCATAGAAATGGTCAACTTCTTCCTCTTCATCAGTGGTTGGGGCATAGACGTGAACTACTATGATGTTGAAAGGTCTTGGATCTGAATTGAAATCATTCTATCATTTTTAAGGTTATAGCCCAGTACTGCTGTTCTCATTCTCTTGTTCATGATGAAGGCTACTCCATTTCTTCTAAGGGATTCCTGCCCACAGTAGCAGATATAATGGTCATCTGAATTAAATTCTCCCATTCCTGTCCATTTTAGTTCACTAACTTCCATGATGTTGATGCTCAGCCTTGACATCTCGCATTTGACCACATCTAGCTTACTTTGATTAATAGATCTGACGTTCCAGGTTCCTATGCAGTATTGTTCTTTGCAGCATCGTACTTTCCTTTCACTTCAGACACATCCACAGCTGAGCTTCCTTCCGGTTTTGGCCCAGCTAATTCACTCTTTCTGAAGCTACTGGTACTCGTGTTCTGCTCTTCCCCAGTAGCATAATGGATACCTTCCGACCTGAGGGGCTCATCTTCCAGTGTCATATCGTTTACCCTTTTACTACTGTAATCCATGGGGTTTTCCTGGCAAGAGTACTGGAGTGGGTTGCCATTTCCTTCTCCAGCAGATCACGTTTAGTCAGAACTCTCTACTATGACCTGTCCATCTTGGGTAACCCTACATGGCATAGCTCAGAGCTTCATTACTCAAGCCCCTTTGCCATGACAAGGCAGTGATCCATGAAGGGTCCATAAATTGATCCATAAGTTACCTTACACTTATGGAAGTGATCCATAAATTACCTTACCCTGGAACGAATTGAAAACATGTAGCAGGAAAAAATAAGATTTCTAGCATTTGGCAATAAATGGCCACTTTGGGTATCCTGCCTTTCCTGTACCACAACAACTCTCCAACGGGGTGCTTAGAACTCTATTATAATAAAATACATATTAAAAGAAAATGCACCTAAACATTAATGTGTTAAACATGATACTGGAATTAATGAGGAAGGATTTGTGTGAAGTGGAAATGAGTGGGTTGCTTTTATGCAGATGGATGAAGGAAAGCATAATTGTGATGAGTAGGTGAGAACATTCCATTCAATGAGTAAAAACAAGAGATGGGTCATCCCGATGCAAGTATTAGCAAGAGAATAGCAGTATCAGGTGAAGCTCAGGCCATAGAAATCCGTAAGCACTACACAAACATGGAAGTGGGCCCTGCCGTAGGCAAGTTGCAATTGTCCATGCTTAGGGTTCTATTGGCAGCAGGTGGTAAGCATCACCATGGGCACTGGCTTATTGGGGAGCAATGGCAGCAGCAGAGGTTGGCAAGTTTTATGGGTGTGTGCCTTTATATGGACCTGGGTCCCTGGCACACAACCCACCAGACTCCCAAAAGAGTTTTCTGTTATCTCCTCTCTTCTATCCCACCTACCAAGTTAACCCTCCCCGGGAACCTTATTGGGGGGAGGTAGATGGAGCCCATGGAGGGATATTTTGCATGGGCCACTGGAAAGTTGGAGCATGTCCTGGTTCAATGTCACTCTGGTCCTGCCCCACATCAGGCCAATCCATGGCTGCCTTTTGTGCAAAGCACAGCACCACATTTTAAAAATGGGGATGCTCATTTTAGGATTTGGCCCTTCAAGTCAATCAGAAGAAGGAGAATATCTTGTCATCTCAGAGATGGCTTGCAACTGTGTATCTGCCCAGAATGCTTGAACAACAGGTCCGAACCAGGACAGATGCCTCTCGTGTGCAGGTGTGGTCCTGTGGCTTCAGCAAGGGCATCACACTTCAACAACAGGAAGTCTGTGAGAAGCAAGAAATATGTGCGTTTCCCCTTTTGAATGTTTCACCTTACAGGAGTGCAGCCAGTCCTACTAGCCAAGTATGCCAAACTCTTTGACATACAAATGTCAAGTTACTGAGTCATGGTTTCTTAGAACTCTGGGTCTGAGCATTGCACAGGAGATGGAAGAGGAGATTAGGCACCCAATTGACAATGGGAAGGGATGGGCTGTTGATTTGTGGAAGGGGGTGGTATGGGAAGAATGTACAAGGAAGAAAGACTGATGATGAAGGCATGCAGGTATTAATGATTAATGTATATGGCTATGGGTTGATGGCACCAGCCTGAGGTACACTTGTGCTGTTATAACATTTCCTTCTTGTGGAATATCTCCGGATGCTAAGAGGGATGTGAACAAGAAAGGCTTCTATGTTGGAGAGACTAAACATACTTCCGCCAGCCGCTCATCAAGGGAGATTTTTTAATGTTGCCCATAATAATAGATTTGTCCATTTTGTTCACTTGAGCCGGACACCTTATTTCACATTCTTCTCCGCTGCCCTGTCCACGATAATTTTTGAGACATTTTACTTGAACCGTTCCTTCTTCCCTCCTTGTTTCCATTTCCGATTCCCTTCCTATTCTTTTAAGCGACTATCCCGTATTTACTACTATTCAGTAGCTGAATTTTATTAACAGTTGCAAGGCTAAACCTCATGGTTAACCCTCTTAATTCTTGATTTCTCCATATGTTCTTTCACTGTACCTCCCTCTTGTACGTGTGTAATGCCAATAAAGGTTTCTTTACAAACAAACAAACATCTCCTTCTTTCTCTGGTCTTCGGGCAATTCATGGCTCCATTTTCTCTCTACCTTGTACTGGTCTTAGGCTGCAGTCCTATCCACACTTACCTGGGAGTAAGTCCCATTGACTATAATGACACATATCTGAGTAGGCATAGGTAAGATTGGCCCCTTTTTCTACTTCCTTAAGATGGTGCATGCTGAAAGCAGAAAAGACACTGCCCAACAGGTGTGGTTAAAGGAAGGAAGGCAGGTAGAGACAAGAGATTTGTAAAGACAATGGTTTTTTTCCCCTACCGAGTACCATACATGATCATTGGCAGATGACTAACATGAAGTAGGCTTCTTGCACGTGGAAGAGCCACCACAGACCATGTGCGAGAGAGAGTATTTTTCACACAAAGTACTTTTAAATAGGGTTAACTGATACAAACTGGGACAGAGTGCCTATACCTTTAATCATAGTATAGAAGAGGGAATTTGGGGAGGTGCAGCTCATCCTGGAAGGGTTTCAAAAGCTACATCTGCCCAAATTCCTTCTTCTGTGCAATGGTTAAAGGTATAGGCACTGCCTCGGTTTGCATCTGGTAACCCTACTTTTAAATGAGGCAGCCAGCGGTATCTATCTGCATTCAGTGCAGAGCCAAGGCACAGCAGATGCTAATGGGCTGCACAGAAAGAGCTTTCACCTGAGCAAGTGCTCCATTCACACACTGCCATTGGAAATGCAGGTCTGCTGCTGCTGGCTTATCATGTGTGGTAAGAAGCCAGCACTCTCACTGTGACCTACATCACTCGAATTGGGACTCCCAAAAAGTGACTTGTATGGACATGCTGGCTCCTTCCTCTCCCCCGTCACTACCCCTGTCACACATACAATTGAATGAAGACACCTATGTGTAAAGTGGGCTGTGTGAGCCAGCTCTCTAATCATGATGGCTATAAAGAGCTGTGGTCCTGGACAGATTGTCTCCACAGCTGAAGTGGGGAATTGTGAGTAATTATAGCTGGGAACACAATCAACCTCTTCACATTCGGTAAGTCCCTATGAGTAGTAGGCATCAAGCAGCCCAATCCTAAGGTGCCAAGGTCCTATAGGAGCAGCAGTAGCAAAATGGCTGCCTCTGCATCCTATAAGATCTGCAGCAGCCTCCAGGGTCTTCTTGGGGGAAAGAGGACATTCATCCCCTTCCCCTGAGGAAAGCTGACGGCCCCACAATGGGACTCCTCTAGTCTCCACTGGCTATTTTGCCAGCAGAGACTTGAGTAGCCCCATGTTGGCCACCAATGGTGGTGGAAACCATTGCCAGCCCCACCCCCACCCCCACCCAGGTCTGATCCTCCCCTTCCCCCACCCAGTTCTGCTTCCTCCCTACTTTCCCTCATGCCCTGAGGTGCAGCATGTTTATGACACCCCTGGTGTTACGGTGGATGAGATTGGGCCCTTAGGCTGCAAACTAATGCACATTTACATGGGAGTGAGACCTATTGGACACAGTAGGGTTTACTACGGCTCAAACAGGCAATTTTTGTTTCAGCCACCTGTGCTAGTGAGTATCACCAGGGCATACACTGTGTGAATTCCACAGGCTTTTGTGCGAGGTGCAACGTTGCCTTCGAGTCTGCGTGAAGCTTCTTTTTCATTTTTATCCACTTCTGGGAAGGGATTTGCTACCCTCTCGTTCCAGTCTTAAAAAGAAGCTCAAGGGCAACTTACAAATGAAAATCAGTCACAAAATTAGGCAAGCATCAAAGCAATAAAAGCAACGAAAACAAAATATCGCCTAAAAACAAAGCAGCAGAGAGAAAAATTAACCAAAGGCCATCGAGAATAATAAATCTTTCTAATCGTCATTGCAACAGCATTCCAAAGACCAGGTGCCACCACGGAGAAGACACTGCCACTCAAACCTCACTTCCTCTTGAGGTAGAACATCTCCTCTCCTCCACTATGCCTCTTCTGCAGTAGTACAGCTACGGGGGGGGGGCAGTGCAGTAAGTATTGCAGGAGCCAGAACGCACCGTGTAAGTACCCCCTCCCACATTCTGAGAGGCAATGGTAATGCACAGCCTGCACATTGGCAGCCAGAATAGCTCCAATGGTGAGTGGGGGGGGGGCGCTTACACAGCACATTGCAGCACCTACAGTACTTAGCACACTGCCTTCCCATAGCCACGCTCCTGCTCCTCTGTCTTTAACACATGCAGATATACCCCCATGAAGGGAGAGGCAGAAGTGTTTGGTGGCAGAAGCACAGGCATGGGGAGATCTTGGGTTGCATTTGTGATGGAGGCTGTGGAAGCACAATCCAGAGGCAAAACCCTACCAATGGGAACCCATCACTGTTGAGAAATGATTGGCAAATACAGTGCACTGGGCTTTCAAGCAGTATGGATCATTAGCCAGCAGCGGCGAGACAGACGCCTACAGTTGGAGGGACAGTTCTAGAGGCACACTTCATAAGTGAACATGTTCTCGTGCCTCAGGTAGTCTTTCTTGGAGAACATCAGGAGGCCATTTTTTTAGAAGCGCGCAGTAGTTGTACAATGTTGGCAGGTCAAGATATTAGTTTATTAGGGAGGCTGCCAGAAGGACATTTACTTCCTCTTGTGCACATGCAGTTAACCCACAAAAATTATATCTTCCCAAAAAGAGGAATTAAACCCTTCATGCATCAAGGTGGAGAGAAAGGGCAGCAAGTGAGAGGAAATGACATCTTTCTGAACAATGGGGATGAAATCCTTACAACGTGTGAACCTTCCTTGAACCAATGGAACTTCCACACTGAGATCAACCCCCTCAACACTTCTTTGCCATTTTCCCAGATTACTTGACCTCATGCCATAAAAGCGCTTAACGAAAATGTTTTGTCGAGGCAGAGCATGAAGAGTTATTAATCAGGCAGGCTCGAACGTTTTTCCCAAGTTGCCAAACTTCCACCAGCCGCATTTCCTGTTTAGCAAACACCGAAGACATTCCAAACGGCAGTGTTGCAAAGAGTAGCTAGGAACGGTAAGGCAAACAAAGACAAAAATTAAAACAAAGACAAATAACAGGAGGAAGGAAGAGGGGGGTAAAGAGTTGCAAGGCAAAGCAGAAAGGAAAGAAGTAAGACATCAAAAGTAGGCTTTTTGCTTTCCTCTTTTCAATATCTGGATAATTCTGCAATTGATTACATTTAGATTTTCAATCAGACATCTTTTTCAAGGGTGCTTCTCAAATAATTAATAGGGGGAGAGCAATTGTCCCTCTTCACCCCAGCATACAGTAGTGTCTTTTCCTGTGGCTGTTTGCAAGTATCTCTTTTGCATGGGAGGGAGAGAGTGTGAGATATTTGAAGAGTTTCTAAAGTATTTTGAACCACTGTGCTCCAAATTCCTGCAGCACACCTGCGAACCATTCGGTGCACATGAAAATCACTGTGCTGCATGATGCCAGACCCCAACAAAGTAGTTACTTTATCAGTTTGTCACATCCTGCCTACATCGCCGTTAACCTCCACTGAGTTCTTAACCAAATGGCCTTAAATCTTAGACACTGTTTAGAGGTAGCAAAACCATACCAGTCACCAAGCAGAAAGTCACCAGTCCAGCAGATCATGGATGGCTCTAGGAGCAGTGGGGCCCAATGTGGGGCATTCACGCAGGGGGGCCACCCTCCCTGCAGGGGTCCTCACTCACCCAGAAGAGCGCTTGTGATACTGAGCAGAAAGCATGGCACCTGGATATAGTTGGTGGTGACTGGGCAACATCATGCCAACTGCTTCCAGGAGGCCCATTTTGGGCTGTTCAGAGACAGGGGCAGGTGGGAGGGAAAGCTGCTCTGCTCACCCCACTGACTTACAGCCCATAGAGATCCCGGCTGCAGCAGACAGTGATATGCTCACTTCGCTGGTTGCGGGGCGGGGGGGGGGCAAAGCACAGCGCCCAATATGACGAAATTGGTCACACTGGTTTAAGGCCGACTCTGCAGCAGACGAAATTGAACACCACCTTCCCTGATATTAGCCAACCTATTGGGGTGCCACAGGATGGTCACTGAGATTCTAACCTTCAAGAGAGAAAGCTCTGTCACAGAATGCAGAAAATGTGTTGCTGCTATGAAAGGCAGCAAGTACAGTATATTGGGAGTGAAGGGACTGTGTGCTTATTGGAGGGTAAGGTAAGGAAAGCTGAATTTTGCAGATTGGATCTGAAAGATATCCAGCCCAGTATATTAAAGTGGACCCAACATGTAGAGAGTACAATGCAATTTCTCAGTCTTCTCCACTGCCTCTTGCTCCGCAACTGTTACATCCTGGCTCTTCCCACAAAGAAGTAGTCATGACGCAAAATGCCACATCCAATTCTTAGAAAGCATGTTGGATTTCCTTCTGCAGCCTGAGGGCTCTGCGGAAGCTGCATTTCCTGGACCATTTTTTAATTGTTATTTGCCCAAGTTCGGGTTAGGCGCATGAGCCGTCCTTGCCTTCTTTGACAAGCTCCAACAGGTCAGCCCAAGCAGGAAAGATCTGTTGCACAAAGCTGGGAAGAAGCTGCAGGTCCCAATGAGAAGACCTGCAGAGTTTCTCATGCCCCAGGGTCAGTTTTGGTTCACAAGAGACTGGGGCAGGCTTGCAATTCTGAACATGCGCTTGGAAAGGAAAAGGGAAGGCCCAGGTGGGGGGTGTTCTGGCAGAACAGTCCCGACAAGGATGGGGGGCCTGGACAACTCAACCAGTGGGTGTATGTGCACAGGGCTATTACGGCAATATATTGGTCACAGGTGGGGAAGGCAACAGCAAGCCGCCCTTTACGATGAAGTCTGCCTAGCAAACGTTGCAAGGGGACGTCAGCCCCTGAGCCAGTAACGACTCTGTGCTTGCACACGGGACTACCTTACTTATTGGTCATGAATGCTCAGGGCCCAGAGCAGCCACCCAGCGGATGGCTCTGGGTGCCAGTGTGCCATTTTTTTCTGTACATTTTGCTCCTGCCCACGCTGACCACTGAGTCATGACATTCACTGGGTGACTTGAAGCTAGTCACTCGCCCTCAGCCTAACTACCCTTATAGGCAATAGTGTCATTCAAATGATTTAGGAACAGGAACTCACTTTTGATTGGCACTTGTCAGGAACCTGGAACTAGCCACGGAGCCCGTTAGGATCCGGAACGCCTGTTCTGGTCCGTTCCCCCTGAATGACATCACTGCTTATAGGGTTGTTTTTGAGAACATATTGAGAAACACTCATACGGCACCCTGAGCCCATTGAAGGAAGGGCAGAGACAAATGCTATCACCTAAAGCTCAACATGTTGCTGGCCTACAAGCACTTTGACAATGCGCCTGCCAGCAGCCTTGACTTTCATGTACTTGATTTTACCTCTACCCCTTTCATGCACCTCTACCCCCGCTAACTGGGCATGCTTTCAAGTGGTATTCCTCTCATATTTTGCAGGGGGAGACTAATTGTTTCTCTTCACCCCAGCATAGTGTCTTTTCTAGTGGCTGTTGCTGGTGGTGTTCTGCATTTTTTTAGATTGTGAACCCTTGTAGGACAGGGAGTAATTTAACTTAATTTTTTTACCTGTAAACTGCTTTGTGAACGTTGTGTTGAAAAGCGGTAAATATTGTTGATTGATGTTCATTGCTTTGCTCTTTCAGCCATTTTCAATTGTGACCACATTTCAAATTTTGTCCATCCTCCTTCATCCACCTTTCCATGACATTCCTCGACATTCTTATGTTTATTTTTCTTTTACTTCTGTTTGTTTAGGTTTCACAGGCATTCTCATGTAATAGAGTTTGTTGACATTTTTTGCCAGCCAAATAAATTTGCAAACTAAATAAAACTATGCTTTGAGATTCATCCATTTTTGACTTTTATCCGTGCTCTAGTCCCTAACCAGACAGTGCAAGTTATTGTTATTCATCTCTATGTTGGTAATTTGGGGCTCATCAATAGCTTAAAAGAAAAGAAGAAGAATCTACTCTCTTTT
Source organism: Lerista edwardsae (assembly GCA_029204185.1). Classification (NCBI taxonomy): domain Eukaryota; kingdom Metazoa; phylum Chordata; class Lepidosauria; order Squamata; family Scincidae; genus Lerista; species Lerista edwardsae. Next base: position 8,989,508 of record JAJKFI010000047.1, read on the forward strand.
TCAGTTTCCTGACTGAGTCATTCAGAGGTGATCCTTAATCACAACAGATGATTCTGACAAGCAGTTATTTATTAGGGCTGCCAAGATTAAAGGAAACTTGGGTATTGATTATATGAATTCAATCAATATATTGATTGAATATATTGTATGACTCAATCAATCATATTTGCATACAGGGGAAAGTGAAATTAGAAATTAGTGAATGGCTACAGATGTTTAAGATCTGCACTCTCTCCTCCAGAAGTCAATAATTGGCTTTTTATATCATACAACATGTTTAGAATTAGAAACTGAATAAAAATGAGCAAATCAGACTCTTGGGTCCCTTTCCCATCCTCCACCAATCTGACTTAGAAGGCCAGAGTAACCCTGAAGGAGTTATCTCCAATTATTATGACCACACAGTAGATATGCTACATTCTTATGCTTCTAGAGCCATAAAGTTTGCTACAGAATAACCTGAAGAATCTAAATGGAGGAGACCAAACAAAACCAGGATCAACTGGATTATAAAAAGAAAGAATTTATTGATCTGCTTCCCCAACCGCTTTAAGAAATAGGAGACAGGCTTAACGAAACTATCAGCATCACAGAGGTTGTGACTGAGCTTGAATTAAGTCTGTAGGGCACATTGGCTACAAACAATGAATATTAAAAATAAAAGATCTAGAAAACATATTGCTTTGTAACAATGTAACACTTTCCTGAGAAATAAAAATGAAACATTTGGATCCAGAAATCTGTATTGCCTGGGGATGAATCCAGCTAATAAAATGGCATTACACCCACAGTGGAACGTGCACACACACAGAATTGGCCTCCGATGGATAAATTATGTTAAATTAGATCTAGAGGCTATTGCTAAATCCCTACACCAGTGTTTCTCTTTTTTAAGTTTATTTAACTAATAGAGATGTTTAAAAAAAACTGGCCACAGTGACCCATGCCCTAGTGACATCTAGATTAGACTATTGCAATGCGCTCTACGTGGGGCTGCCTTTGAAGATGGTCCGGAAATTACAACTAGTACAGAATGCGGCTGCTCAGTTGGTTGCTGGGGCACATCAGTTTGACTCTGTCGAGCCGTTGCTTCGGCGGCTACACTGGCTGCCGGTTCTGTTCCGGGCCAAATTCAAAGTGCTGGTTTTGACCGTTAAAGCCCTTTACAGCTCGGGCCCAGGGTATCTGAGGGACCGCCTCCTCCCATATAATCCTACCTGTGCTCTGAGGTCATCTGGGGGGGGCGCTTTTGACTGTGCCGCCACCAGGACAGGTGAGAGGGGTGGCGGCCAGGAATAGGGCCTTCTCCGTGGTGGCACCCCAACTTTGGAATACCCTCCCCTTAGAGTTAAGAACTGCTCCCTCTTTGGCAGTATTTTGGCGGGGGCTGAAGACCTTTTTGTTTCAGCAGGCTTTTAGTTGCTGACAGGCTGGCTGGTCTTTGCATTCTTTTATATTTCTGTACTTTTATGATCCATGGGATGATTGTTATACTTTTATATTGTATTTTTATATTGTTTTTTAATTATTGTTTTTAAATTATGATGTATTTTATTCTGTTTTTAACTTTGATTTTGTAATGCTGCCTTGAGTGCCTTCGGGCAGAAAGGCGGGGTAGAAATTCAATTAATAATAATAATAATAATAATAATAATAATAATAATAATAATAATA
>JAJKFI010000047.1:8997553-9039222 GCA_029204185.1 Lerista edwardsae
ATTCATTCATTCATTCATTCATTCATTCATTCATTCATTCATTCATTTTTTTGAAGAATTTATACCCCGCCTTTCCTATGCCGAAGCAAATGCCCAAAGCGGCAAAACAAAACAAGATACCATGTAATCATAATGTAAAACGTAACAAGTAAAACACATTAAAACAACATATTAAAACAACAAATTAAACATTAACGGGAACGCTGAGAGTGAACACGAATGAAAGCTAGACCCAATTCTCCACATCAGGATGGGGCAGACAGCCACACGGTCATCCAAAGGCCAGACTAAAGGCCAGATTTGAGCCCTCTCTGAAAGGCCATGAGGGAGTGTTTAGTTCTTAGTTCTTCTGGTAGGAAATTCCATATTTGTGGAGCCGCTACAGAGAAGGCTCGTCCCCGAGTTGCCATCCCTTTAACTTTGGACAGAGGGGGCACTTGAAGGAGAGCCCCTTTAGATGTTCTAAGAGGGCAAACAGGTATGCATGGGAGAAGGCGGTCCTTTAGATCAGCTGGGCCTAAGTCAAGAAGGGCCTTAAAGGTCAATAAATGGGCAGCCACTGCAGCTGCTGAAGGAGTGAGCCTACTGAGTCAAACCGTCTAGCCCCTGGGCTGCTGCATTTTGTACTAACTGTAGCTTCTGAACTGTTCTCGAGGGAAGCCCTACATATACAGCGCATTATAGTAGTCCAGCCTTGAAATCACTAACGCATGGACCACCGTGACCAGGTCAGGATGGCACAAGTATGGTCGAAGTTGGCGCACTAATCGAAGCTGGGCAAATGCACTCCTAGCCACAGCTGCTACCTGGTTCTCCAGAGAGAGCTGGTAGTCCAGGAGCACTCCCAGACTGCGCACCTGTTCTTGCAGGGGAAGTGTCACTCCAATCAGAGTGGGTGAAAGACTTTGTGTCTGCATTGAGGATTTCCTGACTAGGGGGACTTCTGTCTTTTCTGGATTCAGTCTTAATCTATTGGCTTTCATAAGAACATAAGAAGAGCCCTGAAGGATCAGGCCAAAGGCCCATCTAGTCCAGCTTCCTGTATCTCACAGCAGCCCACCAGGTGCCCCAGGGAGGCACGAGACACAAGACGCTTGCATCTTGTTGCCACTCCCTTGCACCCGTACCCCAACTACCTCCAGACAGCGACCCAGGACCTTCACAGCCTCTTCACTTTGGGATGGGAGAGAGAGAGAGAGAGAGAGAGAGAGAGAGAGAGAGAGAGAGAGTTGAGCGCCATCAGCATATTGGTGACACCCCACTCCAAACCCCCGAATCGTCTCCCTCAGTGGTTTCATGTATATATTGAAGAGCATGGGGAATGGAATAGAGCCCTGAGGCATTCCATATTGTAAAGGCCGAAGTGCCCAGCAGGTGTCCCCCAGCATCACCATTTGGGACCTGTTAGCCAGGAAGGAGCAGAACCATTTTAGAGCAGTGCCCTTTACCCCCAGATTGGCTAGCCGGTCTAGAAGAATAATATGATCAATTGTATCATAGGCTGCTGAGAAGTCAAGCAGGACCAGTAGTGATGCCTTTCCCTTATCTAATCCACGGTGAAAGTTATCCATGAGGGCGACCAAAGCTGTCTCTGTCCCAAAGCCTGGTCTGAAGCCAGATTGAAAGGGGTCAAGAAAACCTGTCTCCTCAAGTAAGCTGGGATGCTACCACCCGTTCAATCACCTTCCCTAAGAAAGGCAGGTTGGAAACAGGGCAATAATTGTATCTTAGCATCATCTCTTCTTCCCTATTCCCCCAAACCAACATTACCTCCAACCTCTCTTTCCCTATTGTATGGGCTCAAATAGTGCTCCTGATCAAACAGGGTTGGTTTTTTTCCCCCCCAAACCATAAAGAACTTAATGGATGATGCTTATGGGTTGCTCTAGCTATCAGGGCACCTTGAAGACTTGCTTGTTGTGTATGTCCCAACATTATTGCAATGGTGATTTTTTTAAAAAAATTCTCCCCCCAACACTACCAGAAGGAATGCAAGAGGAACAGCCCATTAGTCATGCATGCAGTGAAAGAGACAAGCTGTTAGATAAGAGCTGTTATCGCATCCACACATTTTGGAATTTCCAGACATCAGTGGGGTTTTTTTGTTTTTGTGGGGAGAGGATATTTCCTCATGCATAGCAATCCTAGAGCAGGAATACGGATCAGAAGACAATCAAGTTTAAGGCTGATGTAAATCCTTCAAAGTTTGCTCTTTTTCCCAGCAGCTATCACCTCAATTGCGTAATCTCTTAGGTCCATCACTGAGGTTTCTTGGCCAGATATACTTCACAAAATCTGGGTTTAAGAGGAACGTAAAGCTCAAGAGTCCAACGAAGGTCTGCAAGGCAAATGTCCCACTTAGGGCCAAGCACTATACCAAGAAATGTGAAATTGTGATGCATACAAATTTGTGTGCATCTGTTTATTATTATTACTATTGACATACTGCCTTTTAGCAAAAAAAATTCAAAACAGTTTGTTTTACAAAGGAAAAAGGAGATGGCTGGTATTACGGTCCAGTTATTCTTGTTCAGCAAGGCACAGGATATGAAAGAGCCAGACAAAAACCACATGTCCCTCCTGATCTCTGGAAATCCCAAAATGCTGGATGCTGTACGCGATGGCGAACTCCATGCTCATGAACTATGATACTGGAGCTAAGGAACATACACTGCCCCTTGCATTCACCCCAAATCAAGTCATCACGCAAGTTTCTGGGAAAGGGCAACAAGGATTTATTTTTCAGTATTTATAAAACATGTTGTATTCACAAATGCAGCACAAGTAATTAAGATAATGAAAACCTATATACACACACAAGGCAAAGAGAAGAACTTGCTGAAATTCCATCTTCAGGCTCCTCTTGAGAAGGACCCTCTTTGTCCAAAATTAGGCTAGTCTATGGAATACGAAATTGTTTTTGTTATTATAGTTCTTTTTGCAACCATTTCTGTAGATGTTTGGAAAAGTATTAAAATGTCAAGTTTTCTTTAAAAAAAAAAAAAAATCACCAGAGAATATGCTGCTTGCGAATATAGCTTTTTTTCAGATCTGTTCAACAAGGAATGAAAAATCCATCTAGTTCTAAAACAAGACGTAAATCAGAAGGTAAAAGTTATCTCCAGAAACTGATTCACATGTTCGCACAAGTTTGGTGATGAGAACAGCAATGCTGTTAGAAAGGGGAAAACCAGCCGCAATCCGTGGTAAAGCTTGGCGGAGGAATGGTGGCAGCACCAGCACAGCTGATGGGGTGCTCTTACTGTGCCTTGTCCTAGCACCCCCTCTCGTATAGCAGCAATGCCTACTTCTTTGGAGCACTTGTACATTCAAGGAAGCCCCGTGGCAGCTTTGGAACGGAGGGTCTACTCTGCGATCCCAACTCAGCAATTTTGCCCCCAGCGCTTGCAGGATGCTCACAAGGCAGCAATGGCTTTGGCAGCCACCCTTCGACCCAAAGGCAAGCTGAGGTCTGTGATGGCCAGCACAATTCTGGGGTTAGACATCGTGGAGGCTTTCACCAACTCCGAGACCTGCCCAGAGGGAAAGAGGAAGTCAACAGGACACAGTGGTGACAAGCAGACATGAGCAGAAAGGCTTCACGGTAGCAATGGACCCATTTCTTTCCATAGTGAAGCCAATAGGAAATCCAAAGGAATTGCCTGTTCATTTCTAGCACTTCCGGATTTACTGTTACGCCTCTAGCTGATTATATGACCCTGCATCCTATCCAGAATTTTGTGGCTGATAAAATAAACCTGGAAATTATGGGGGTACAAGTGGGGGAATTTTGGAGAAGAAATAAACTAATAATTGGGCCCAAGAAAAGCTTCTGGCAGCACCATTGTGGGGTTAGTCCTTGGACCTAAGAACATAAGAAGAGCCATGCTGGATCAGGCCAAAGGCCCATCTAGTCCAGCTTCCTGTATCTCACAGCAGCCCACCAGGTGCCCCAGGGAGCGCAAGAGACAACAAGATGCTTCCAGTTACCTTCCAGTGCCAGCACCAGGTTCCTGTGGGCCTTAAGGCAAAGCCCTGGACTAGGCCCCTCTAAGGCAAACTCCCAACACTTCTACACTGGTGTTTTGGGAGCTATCACTGCAAGTACTGAAGGTTCAGAAGGGCAGCTCTCATGATAATTGGCCCCTCCCAACATATCAGCATATCATTCCAACATATCATTCATTTCAATGAATATGAAATTGGGTGAACTCAGGAAGCTAGTGGAGGACAGGGAGGCCTGGCGTGCTGTGGTCCATGGGGTCGCGAAGAGTCGGACACGACTTAGCGACTGAACAACAACAACAACAACAACATATCAGCAGCATCTCCCTCTCTCACCCCTCTGGTCTGCACTTTCCCTTCTAGCATTCTTAGCCTTCTGAGGCCTTCTTCCCCCTCTACCTTACTGAGCTTCGGCAGAAGTGGTGCTGCTGAAAGGGCAGTGTAGGGAGAGAGAGACCATTGGCATGCTTAACATCACATTATGATAATACATTACAACTGATGTATTAGTAAGAGATGTGCTCAAATCTGCCAACATCTTAATTTATATAATCCGCAGGGGGGAGGGGGGCTCCTCATCAGGACTATGGCATGCAGGCTTATACCATTTTCACTCCAGAAATCGCCTCAAGTTGTTATCTGCCCACAAAAGCAATACTGATTTAGAATGTGTAGTATAACCTCAAATGAACCTTTTTTGATCCTCTGTGTCTTTGGGATTTCCATTTTCTGCCAGCGGGCTCCCTCTAGTGGCAGGAGACTCAAGCAACTAAGGAGCAAAGAGCTTCACACTTTGCTAATTTGAAAGGACCAGTGTTACTGGCAGGCAGCAAAATGAAGGAACTGCTTGCGTCTTTCAGACCTGGGGATTACATGACTGCTGGGTATCTAGCTGTTATTCTTCCAGATAGGCCACAGCGATACTCCTGCGGGTGGAGAACGTGGTGTTGCATTGTGCAGAACTCTCTTGCATGTCATCGCTCCCCCTCTTTGCAAACCACAAGTTTGTCATTATATTGGTCTCTTCTTTGGATTCATGTCCTAACATGGAACTCTGAAGCACGCAGATTCAAAACCGGGAAGGTCAGCACCCTTGCCATGGCTACGTTTAGTGTGGATCCAAAAGCACAACTGAATTCAATCTTCTTAAAGTTAAGATTCAAACAAAGTGCCAACATTAGAAGAGCGCCACTCCCTGAAAAGCTAAACTCCTCCCAGGCATTTGGCTAGGATTGCAGCTGTGCAATATGAGTAATGAAGGGAAAAGATTCACTGATGTCACATCAGAAAGAGATGCAAATGTGTAAAAAGACCAACCTCTGCCCCTCAAAGATCTTTGGAGAAAAAGCCTAAGAGAAGGGTACAAACTTTCAACAAGGAAGGCTCACCATGGTGAAGGGCATAAACTGCAGGATGCTGCCCCGGCTCCCCTGCTCCAAGCAGTCCACACACTCCTCCATGAACCACTGGACAAACTGGGTGTGTGTTCCGGCAGTCTTGGCTCCCAAGATGGACGAAATCAGTAAGAAAAGATTGGCTAGGAAGCAAAAGGAGGAAGGACTCAGCATTGCCTCTTAAACACGAAGGAGGAGGGAGACAGCTTTTAAAGCACAGCAGTACCTTGAGCTTTCATCTGATTCAGGACCAGAGTATGGATGAAAGTCAAAAATGGGTGAATGTCAAAGCAGACCCTTATTCGGCTTGCACATTTATCTCAACTGGTGAAAAACGTAAATAACTAACTGTAACACATGCAAATTGAGGGCAAAACCCAAATAAACTGAAATAAAAGAGAAATAAACATGTCAACCAACATCATGGAAGGGTGGATGAAATCAGATGAAAGAGGAAAGCACGTGGACAAAATTTGAAATGTGATTATAATTAAAAAAACCGTTGAAAGAGCAGAGTAATGAAAAGTCAAGTGGATGAAAGTCAAGGTATTACTGTAATACATTAACAACGTACCGTACTTCTGGGTGCTCAAAGAGCTTCATGTACATCATCTTGATAATCCTGAGACTTTCAAAGCATTATTATTCTTGTTTTGCAGGTGGAAGCCAAAGCCATCATGGCTTCCTGAAGGCCATTCTAGTGATTTCTTCGCTAAATTCTAGTGAAAATCTAGATTTAAACCAGAACTTCCTGATGCTCAGCTCCATCTCCTAGCAACCACACCAAACTAACTTTCAATATACCATCTAGAATTACATTTTTAAGCACAAGCCTACTGTAGGGCTGGGAAGACATTCCTAGGCACCAGAATAAATACTGAGGGGTACAAGTGACTGTATACTGCAGATCTTTCCAACCAGAAAGAAGAGCCTTATTTGCCTCTTTTCCAAGACAATGTCTCTTGTTAAATGAGGAATAAGTCTGTCATTTGAACTGCAACCCTACTTGTGATCAGATATAGATAGCCTACAGTGTTACAAGGGGGCTTAAAGACTACAAACTTGAGTCCAGTTCAGGCATGTGGAACCACGGTTTAATTCTGGTGCTGTGCAAGATGTCCCCTAGCTTTGGCAATGCGACCAAAATGAGAGACTCTTCCCACTTCCAATCCAAAGTTAGAACAATTTTCTGAGACAATGGAATGTGGCAAATTCTGGTTTGTACAAGTCAAGATCAGAAGATTTCCTCCCAGCCAACCATGCATGCCCATGGATAGGGGACATCACACAGCACCAGAATAAAACCATAGTTCTGTGTGACACCTGAACCAGGCTTTAGTAAACAAACAGATACCAGTGTTCAGTACGTCCTTATTTAAGGTCATTTTGTTTTAAGTCATTTCATTTTAAAGTTAATGAGAAAAAAGAATCAATTCCTGGCTCGGGCCACTGTCTGCGTGGAGTTTGCACATACTCTTGATGTCTGTGTGGGTTTTCTCTGGCCTGGAAACCTCACATTTATTTCAATTTTTTAATATGGTGTTTTTGTGACCAGAAATACGCTGTAGGAATGCAACTCTTGGCACATATCAATTAGGGTACAGTAAAATTGGTTCCGCGATGTGGAGAGGTGTTTGAAAATGGTGTTATTTTACTCAAAAGGAAGCCCACTGTGCTCAATAAGACTCATAATCCTACCTTCCTCACTGGACACAAACATCTTTAGTTGTAAAGTCGTTTTGCTTAAAGTTTTGGATTCCAAGAAAATAACTTAAACAGAGGACTTGCTGCACCTAAAAGGAGAGACCAGGAGGGACCACCAAAAAGCCCCCGACCTTTTAACTCAAGAAGCCGCTCAAGAGCTTCAATACCTTATGATGACAGAACGACAATCTCCTGGCTGAACCCCACATGACCCAGAAGGAAAGCAAGTCCTTGCAAAATTGAGGCCAAGGCTCACCAGGAGTCGGCCAAGTTAGGCAGACTACCAACTGGGTTCTCCAGGTTCTCTCCGGAGTTTGGCTAGAACGAAAGAGGCTTACCAAGGACTCTGTTGAGGGGGTCCCTCATGCTGACTGTGTGCAGCTGTGAGGCAGACAGAGAACTGCTCATTGTGCGGTCTGCTGGAGAAAGAGATAAATATTCCAGTTTAGTGATCAGGAACTCACTAGGGGGGAGCAACACCCCCAAGTCCCAGCTGGGAAATGCCTCTCAGCCAAGGCCCTCCTCCTCCTCTGCCATGGCTACATTTAAGGGGCCTGGTACAGCAAGCAGAGGGAGACAATGAATGGTCGCCTTGCCAATGCTAATAATATAAATGTGATTATATGGGTTACCACATTATATTTGGCAATTATAGTTTGAAAATAGTACATACAATGTTGCACACTTGATAATTACAGTCATAATTTAACAGGAACATTCAGCATGCATATGACACATTTCAAGTGTTCCAAGCACCCTGTTCAAAGATTATTTCGATAATCTTCAGCTCTGTAAAGGTAGGCCAATGTTCTATCACAGAGGGAGAGAGACTGGCTTGGCCTATGGCTATGTACAACTGAGGTACAACCAAACAGGTAACTTCCTAACTCATGCTTTTAGCTACAATCACCCGGCATCCACAAAACCAAGGATGAATGCCACACTGGCCAGATTTTCAAAGACTCCCCTCCCACTCAACCACTTGCTTGCTTCCTCCACTGCTGCTAGTTCCCCCTGCCAGCACCAGCACCCTCTGTCACAGCAGTTCTTTCACTAAACCACGAAGTCACCAAGGTAAAAAACTAGCTGCTCTAAGGAAGCCTGGAGAGACAGCTGTGATGAAATGCAAAGTGTTTTTTTTTTTAAGCCAGGTCAAAAAATGAGCGCTGGGTGTGGGAATTTGGGGCTGAGTAATGCCTCTCCCCCACCCCACTCCCGGACTCAAAGCCTACTTAGAGATTTGGCCAAAGAACAAAACAGCAGGGAGATCAATTACATAGCTGTTCTGTAGGGGAAGCCCCCTACAGAATAGAGTGGGGCAGCTGATGTCCCCTGACCTCCCAAAAAATATCCAGGTCATGCCTGCTCTCTGGTCAGGGCAACCACCTCTGCCTTTGTTCTGCCCCACCACCAGGGGTACAGGAGATGGGTCTAACTCACTGCTTGAACAAAAAAAACTAGTGGAAGGTGCTGTAATTATGACCAATGTTGCCCAGCAAGCTGCTCTTCTTTGGAGAGGAACAAATGTTCTTACTGATGCTCTGTGCACCAACACAGAAACCCAACATTAGTACCAAACTGGATCATCACAAAATCTGGTGCAGTCCAGCATCTAAGAGGCCAAATTCTTAGTTCCTGGAAGTCTTCGATTCAAGTCTTACTTCTGCCTCGGACTCACTAGAAGGGCCACCTGTAAACCACTCTTTTCAGCCTTGGCAACTTATTTATTTCAGAGTGCAATCCTAACCTGGAGTTAGGCCGGCACAGAGGCCAGTAAAGTTTGCCAGGCACCAGGACCACCATAAAGCATATTTGGACCACTCAGACGTGCACCATCCTCCCTGACTCCAACAGTGGTCCAAAAGCGCTTTACAGCGGCCCTTGTGCCTGCCAAACTTTTCTGGCTTAACTCCAGGTTAGGATAGCGCCCTCAGAGTTGTTGGAGGAGATCACAGCACAGTAATGCATGTGAATTGCTTTCAATGTATGGAAGTGCTATATACAACGCAGTGTTGCTATTATCACCAACATGGCAAAGTGATAGTAGCAAGGCCAGTCCTCGCTTTTCTGCCTGCCTTCTTTTGGTCTTTTTTTACCTGGCACAGTCTTGTATCCAAAATAAACCTGCTTCTCACTGGATCATTCTTTCTCTCCTCCCCCCTTTCAGTGTTCTGTTTAGTCCATCATGGAAATGCACAGCATAAGTACACTGAGCTCAGCTCAGCTCACTCCATGGGAAATTCACAACTATCTCCTCACCCCGCCAAGTTGGTGGGGAGGAAGCTGGAAGTGGCCAGTCTGGCCAGAAAACTGCTTGCTACAATCGCTCTTGAAACCCTGATATTTGCAGTGAGGCAAAGTCAGCCTGAGGAACCTGGGACAGCCCTTCCTCCTTGAATGGTGTAATGATGGTGTAATAGATGGAGTAATGGTTCTGGTGTTGACTTAGAAGATCTAGGCTCAAATCCCTACTCGGCCATGAAGCTTCCTGGGTGATCTTGCATCAGCCACCATTTCCTAATCTAACTCACAGAATCAGAAATGCCAGGGAGTGGAGGTTGGGTGGAATTCAGCGCCAACCCTTCCTCTGATTCAGAGTTAGATCAAGGCCCAAGACTTATTTTTCCCTGCTTGTTATAAATCATCCAGCAACTGAAGAGGAAACAGGGGTTGCTAGATCAGCAAAAATTAGTGGGAGAGAAAATGCATGAGCATTTCCATGAGAAAATGCAACTACCAGAAAGGATAATGCAATAAGTGGAAATGCCTGGAGAACAATGATAGAGACATGGAAATAGAAAGGATCTCTGAATCATTCATTGGGCATGAATCCAGGTGATGAACACTGATGTTTCCTATCCCCATAAACCAGGGGTCATTTGGCATCCTCCTGCTCCGTCCCCCGCACGAACAGCTGTTGCTGTTCCACCAGGGATACTTGCAAAGACCCCAACTGCATCCCCCAGGGGTCTTTGCTGCCAGCCACTTCTGCGCAGAACTCTGGTGCGAGACTCCAAAAGCCGCTGGCTGCAAAGACCCCAGGGGGCTGTAGCTGGGGTCTTTGCAAGCCTCCCCAGTGGGGCCATTTGGCCTCTTCAGTTTGGAGACCTCTGCCATAAACCACTGGTCAGCAGTGTGCCACTAAGCACTTTGCACAGTAGATGCTCACACTCATTCTCTGGATGGGGTGGTGGCCAACAGCATTCTTGATTGCATTTGCCCAAGCTCCCTCCATTGTAAACATCCATCACACATGCCACGAAGCAAAGTGCTCAATGCAGTTATCTTGATGGATATTTGAGGGTAAAGACAAACATTTTTAGGCAGTTGTCTTGGATGCACTCTCACCATGTGAGTCTTTTTCTCTCAGTCGTGCCTTTTTCTCTTGCCTGGGACAAGCTTTGTTCCCAAATGTGCAACGTGGTTCAGTCTGAACCAGGGAAAACCTAGCTGAGGAGGGCCTGGTCTGGCTAACGCCTATAATATCACCAAATCAGTCAACACAACCCCAAATTTCTGCAACAGTTTCGTGACACACAATGAAAGGGAAATGGGAAAAGTAATAAATGGGCATGCACTGCTTTAAAGAAATGTGAACAGCCCACCTGCAGTACTGGAGGAGGGAACAGCATCTGAATTGCCAGTATGACATCTGTCACACAGTCAGTAAAGCCAGGCTGTGTTAGATGAAGAATCTGCTTTGACCATTCATTAAATACTACGTCTATTTTCACCCTGATGCAAAACAAAGTCACCCCAATCTCCATGTATACATTGTTTATACCTTCTCATTGATTCTCTTGAAAGGCAAACGACAGTAACTTAACAAAAACAATTGCAATGTAAACACTTCAAAAATACACAAATCACATTTATTGTCTTCATAAGAGAGACGTTACTGTGCTGACATTAAAGAGGAAAGTGAAATTAACTTTTGGCCAGATCTGCATGACGCTCCTGTCACCCATTTGCCAGCTTCTTCCAAGACACCTGTTTGTGCCGTACCCCCCCCCCCCCCGCAATTCCAGGAAAGCTTCCTCACCGTGATTCCACTTACTGGGGCTGGACAGGATGCTGGTGTCTTCCTCATTGGAGCTAAGCAGGCGCATGAGTTTAGACGGCTGAGTATCGTCCAGTGGGAACAGACTGATGTAATCCTGGGATCAAAAGGATATCAAGAGCCAAATTGGCGACTGACAGCCAAAGAGGTGGAAGGGATTCGTGCCCCCATCATGCCATTCGTGTGTGGGCCTGCAGACCTGTGCTCCATGCCTCAGGCTCCCTGCTCAGATAGTCTGATCAATGTCTAAACACATACAGTACGTCATTTCCCTTCTTGGAAAAGGGTGGCAAAGAAATTTATAGAAAAAGGTCAGGCTTGCGAGAGAACTCTTGCAGCATAGGGGATCACAGATGGTGCTCTGAACCACAAGTCCCTGGAGAGGTGGGATTTGGACCAGGGTCTCAGTAAGTGGTCTCAGGCAAGGCTGACTCAAATTCAGCCACCTCCTCCTCAGTTAATGATACTGACCTTTCCTATGGTGCTGCTCTACATTATAGGGATATAATGTAGAGCAGCACCATAGGAAATAATGTAGGGCTATAATGTAGGAGAATCACTCTGAAGCACTAAATAAAGTCAGGATCACTCCCCCTATTCATAAAATGAGGATCCTGCATGGAAATGTCCTGGGTAGCAAAACATGAAGGCATAAGGCTGGAAAAGGCCTTTCCAAAGAACCGCAAGGACTACAGGAAAAACACACTGGCGTCTATTTTCTGCAGAGGCCAGGGAAAGGCCGGCTACTGGAGGGAAAGAAAATGAGAGGCGACTTCTACCTGAGCCTAACAACCTGCCACCTGGTGGAGAGACTGGAGAACATCACAGAATCATGAACCACTGCAAGGCAGCAAACAGGGAGAAATCCTGCTTTTAAAAGATCATCCCTGTTGCCAGCTCAACCCCATAAGGCCAGAGGGGACAAGGACTGTGCACACATGCTGCCCTCACGCTACTGCTAAAAGCAGGCAGCAGAGAGCAGTGCAGAAGTATATGCCCCAACACCGGCAGGAGCTGGGGGTTAGGCTGCAGGAGAGGCAAGCCAATCCCTTTAGCCTTAGTCCAAAAGGAGGTGCAGATGGAAATTTTGTGGCATACATTCCTCAATCCCACCTTCTATTCCCCCATCAAGAATCTTTGATGCTGGAAGGGGGAGACTCTGCTGTGCATCCTATCAGGAATTACATTGCTTCCATGGAATCCTCACTCACACCTACAGATCCACCTACCTACACCTACTTACAGATTCAGTAAGTGAAACGTGCATAGAAAGCTGTTTCTTGACGGGGTTCTCTATAGCTGGAACTGGCAAGGAAACATGGGAGACAAGCAGGAAGGGAGAGTAACTGGAGGAAATATTACCTCCTCTTTACCTTGCTCTTTTGGGAAACCTTCACATAGGCCCTATCACAATAATACAGATTAATAATAATCTCTGCAATGTCAGCAGAGCTGTCCCTTGCGTAGGACACCTGGGGAGGATGCCCTGGGCCCTGCGCTTTCATGACCAATATATGGCCATAATAGGGGGTCTTCCACCCTGGTGGAGTTGCTCCGGGTCTGCACCCTTCTAGGAACAGTTTCAAACATCAGAAAGGTCAGAAGCAAGTGTGAGGTGCTTGGACTCTGGCAGCTCCCACAAGTACAGAGAGAAGCAGGAGTCACTCAGGCAATCCTAAGGCACAAACCTCCCACTTGCAGCTGTACTTAAAGCGTGAATCGGGAAATTTAAGCAGCCCTTAGGTGGGGCTGGCTGTACTCTGAGATTCTGTGCAAAGACTCTGCCATTATAGAATGTGATCCTTTTAAAAATGCATTATTCTGGCAGCAACTTCTGACATCTTGTGACTTCAGAAGCAGGATTCTTGAGGGAAGTCTCCAAAGCAGGGTATGACAGGACAGCATTTTTATGATTAGGGGCTGGAGGGACTGTGGCCTCTCCACCACACCAAACAAGCAAAGCAGGTTGTCATTTAAGCCACTATTTTAAATACCTTTTGATTTACTAATCATGCAAAATAAATACATGCACATTTGATGTGTGAGGTCATGCATCAAAACTATCCTTCCAAGTTTGGGTTGAGTGAGAATACCAACGAACTGTTGAATAGATTTATTTATAAAAGTGTTATGCAAATTCATGGTAGGAGCAGTCTGTCAATAGATGTCGGTTATGCTTGTTAAGTGGAAACCTCTATGGACAGAGGCAGTACAGTATACCCTAATTTCAAATGATCCTGGGGACAGACCACAGGTTAAAATTTGCCACCTTTATGCCCTGCTTGGGAAATTCTGAGAGGTATCCAATTGGTTGCTGAAAAAAATGGAATGCTAGACTAGATGGACCTTGGTCTGATCCAGCACGGTGGCTTATACATTCTTATGTATATGAATGTAGAACAAGACAATCCCTTTGGTGCAATTTCATCAGGAGTCCAAGCACTCCAACTTGTAGCGCTCATTTGCAGCTGACCTTTTTTTGACATTTTAAGGATGTCAGAACTACCAACACATTATGGCTGCTTAAAACCCCCCACCTCTCAGCCAAAGTGGCCACCCGTAAGAATGCTCTCTGCAAAAGACTTTCACTCCCATCCCAACAAATCCCCTTTCACCTCTTCAAATCCACTCCAGTTGTTGATACCAAACCCACCTGGTCCGTTTCCCTTCTCCCAAAAGTCTTGAGGAGCACTTACTGTAAGCAGGAGCAACAGCATACCTCTATATCTTCTCGGTGCCTCTTGCGCTGCCAGGCAGATGCCTGCCCCTTGTTGTGAGAAGAGTAGGAACTGGAGGCGCACCATACCGACAGCCTGATGAAGGACGGAAGGCGGATCAGACCAAAGGAACAACAAGCATGGTAGACAGGAGCCCCTTGCTCTCTCACTGGGTATTGGTCGTGTCCCTCCCCCCTCCCCGAACCATTCTTAGACTGCGTTAGAAGAACACGGAAGGTCACAATAGTGTCAATGGGGAGCTCTAAAATATCTCTGTGAATTCATGGAAATATTCTTTTGCCGCTACTCCAATCAGGACTCAGCTCCGGATAGTCACTGGAACCACAGTAGACAATGATGTCTCCCTAAGAGGGTCTGAACAGGGTAGAATAGCATCTCCCTGAATTCTACTCTCTGAAGAAAGCCGAGCCAAGGGCAAGGAGTCTGGACAGCTGAGCTTCAGCTGTGAAATGGTGCTCTTTTCTGCTGCATTAAATGCATACTGTAGGTGATTCTTCTAATCACTTTTAGCCCTAGTAAGAGAATGGTCTTGAAGAGGGCGTAGGGCAATCCTGCCTAACCTCACTGCTAGGAGAGTCTGGCAGGTAATGTGCAAGAACAAACTTCTGGGCCTTATTCCCAAACTCTGCCACTCACTAAAATTGCACATCTGGCTCATCAGTTACATCCCCATGTCTAATTGCACCATCTGCATCCTCCCTCCCTTTCTCTTTCTTCCCCCTACTATGACTGCTCAATTATTCTTTTTGTGCTTATCAGAGTGCTTTCTTTGGAAGGAAAAGGAAAAAAGAAAGAAAGCTAGACTGTAGCAAGGCTGTAGCTCTCATGGCTTAGGGCAGGGGTCTCCAAAATTTTCAGCATGAGGACAACCTCATTTATTTTACACATTTTTGCAGGCCAAAAAAAAATCAGTTTTATACATGAATGAATGAAATTTAAATTAATGAATAAGTTTTACTTGGATCTTTTTTGTCATCAGAGTGATATGATTCAGAACACAAGAGAAATGTGACAATTACAAAGAAACAATGCTGTGCTTAAACTGAGAAATGATAGACAATGAGTTAAAATGTCAAACATTAGTAAGAGCTCTGACAAAAAAAACTGCAAGCCAGATAAAATCTTGAGGTGGGCCGGATGTGGCCTCTGAGCCAAAGTTTGGAGACCCTGCTTTAGGACATAGTCTGGTGAAATCTCAGACACCTGTGGGGGGGGGATTAGGAGTGGGGTGTAATCTCCAAGGCTTCAGAACATCTCAACCCTCTCCACAACTACCAGAAATTGAATAAATTGTGCAAAAATAAGAATTAAAAAATAGTGCTACGTTTTCATCAGTTAAACAATACAGGCTTCAGCCTTTTGGCGTTTGTGGATATTTGCGCCTCTCTCTTACTTGGCAAGGGCCTTGCCTGGCGGGTCCATGAGCCTATGCCATTTCGAGGCGTCTGTAAGAAGATTGGGCAGGATGTGCCCCAGAAGGGCAAGTGTCAGCTGCTGCATGTCCAGGCAGAAAATGGAGTAGAGCAGCTCCACGGCCCGCATTGCATGCTCTTTCCTTGTCTCTTTCAGCAGCTCCTAAGGAGAGAGGAGGGGCAATGAGAACATTTTGCTCCTTGCTTAACATTGCGGAGGCTTAACTGCTCTGGGAGGCTACAACCACAGTGCCACATGCAAGATTCCAACAGACCGTCTCCTCCAACATGTGGCTAGGCACCTGTGGTTTTGTACAGGGAGGTTTCTCCGCCTCCCAAAAAGACTGTTGCAATACAGAATTAATACAGCAAATGCAAACATTGATATTTGCAGATATTTATATTCTTTTGAATTATCTACTCGTCTCATGGAATTTATCTGCAGGACAGCAGAAATGGACTATTTCTGCCCTTATAGCAGCGATTTTCAACCTTTATCATCTCATGGCACGCTGACAAGGCACTAAAATTGTCAAGTCATACCATCAGCGTTTTAACAATTGACAAAGCACGTGATGCTGCTGGTGGGGTCTCAAATTGCCAAATAGCCCACCCACTGACTAACAGATGATCCGTCCCCAAACTCCCATGGCACACCTATGGACCATTTGTGACCGACCAATGTGCTGAGGCACACTGGTTGAAATTGCTACCTTCTAGCATAGCTAAACCCTTTCATGGATCACTGCCTTGTCGTGGCGAAGGGGCTTGAGTAGCTCAATGAAGCTGTGAGCTATGCCATGTAGGGCTACCCAAGATGGACAGGTCACAGCAGAGAGTTCTGACTAAACGTGGTCCGCTGGAGAAGGAAGTGGCAACCCACTCCAGTACTCTTGCCAAGAAAACCCCATGGATTACAGAACAAAAAGGCTAAACGATATGACACTGGAAGATGAGACCCTCAGGTCGGAAGGTGTCCATTATGCTACTGGGGAAGAGCAGAACACGAGTACTAGTAGCTCCAGAAAGAGTGAAGTAGCTGGGCCAAAACCGGAAGGAAGCTCAGCTGTGGATGTGTCTGGAAGTGAAAGGAAAGTGCGATGCTGCAAAGAGCAATACTGCATAGGAACCTGGAACGTCAGATCTATGAATCAAGGTAAGTTAGATGTAGTCAAACGTGAGATGTCAAGGCTGAACATCGACATCATGGGAGTTAGTGAACTAAAATGGACAGGAATGGGAGAATTTAATTCAGATGACCATTATATCTGCTACTGTGGGCAGGAATCCCTTAGAAGAAATGGAGTAGCCTTCATAGTGAACAAGAGAGTGAGAACAGCAGTACTGGGGTATAATCTCAAAAGTGATAGAATGATTTCAATTCGGATCCAAGGCAAACCTTTCAACATCACAGTAATCCAAGTCTACGCCCCAACCACTGGTGCTGAAGAGGAAGAAGTTGACCGTTTCTATGAAGACCTAGAACAGCTTCTAGAATTAACACCCAAAAAAGATGTCCTTCTCATCATAGGGGATTGGAATGCTAAAGTAGGCAGTCAAGAGGTAATAGGAGTAACAGGCAAGTTTGGTCTTGGAGTACAGAATGAAGCAGGGCAAAGACTGATAGAGTTTTGTCAGGAGAACACATTAGTCATAGCAAATACCCTTTTCCAGCAACACAAACGGCGACTGTACACATGGACTTCACCAGATGGTCTACATCGAAATCAGATTGATTACATTCTTTGCAGCCAAAGGTGGAGAAGCTCTATACAGGCAGTAAAAACAAGACCTGGAGCTGACTGTGGCTCAGATCATGAGCTTCTTATTGCAAAATTCAGGCTTAAACTTAAAAAAGTAGGGAAAAGCACTAGGCCCTCCATGTATGACCTAAATCAGATCCCAAACGAATATACAGTGGAGGTGACAAACAGATTTAGAGGCTTAGATTTGGTAGACAGAGTGCCTGAAGAACTTTGGACGGAGGTCTGTAACATTGTACAGGAAGCAGCAACTAAAACCATCCCAAAGAGAAAGAAATGCAAGAAGGCAAAGTGGCTATCTGAAGAGGCTTTAAAAATAGCTGAGGAAAGAAGGGAAGCCAAAAGCAAGGGAGAAAGGGAAAGATATACCCAACTGAATGCAGATTTCCAGAGAACAGCAAGGAGAGATAGGAAGGCCTTTCTAAATGAGCAATGCAAAGAAATAGAGGAAAACAACAGAATGGGGAGGACTAGAGATCTTTTCAAGAAAATTGGAGATGTCAAAGGACAATTTCATGCTAAGGTAGGCACAATAAAGGACAAAAATGGCAAGGACCTAACAGAAGCAGATGAGATTCAGAAGAGGTGGCAAGAATACACAGAGGAACTCTATAAGGCCGATCTAAATGTTCCTGATAACCACAGTGGTACAGTCACTGAGCTCGAACCTGACATCCTGGAGAGTGAAGTCAAGTGGGCTTTAGAAAGCCTCACTAACAACAAAGCTAGTGGAGGTGACAGCATTCCAGCGGAATTACTCAAAATCTTAAAAGATGATGCTGTCCAAGTGCTGCTCTCCATATGCCAGCAAATTTGGAAAACCCAACAGTGGCCACAAGACTGGAAAAGATCAGTTTACATTCCAATCCCAAAGAAGGGCAATGCCAAAGATTGCTCGAATTACCGCACCATTGCACTCATTTCACATGCTAGCAAGGTCATGCTCAAAATCCTACAAGCTCGGCTTCAGCAGTATGTGAATCGAGAACTACCAGATGTACAAGCTGGTTTCCGAAGAGGCAGAGGAACTAGAGATCAAATTGCCAACCTTCGCTGGATCATGGAGAAAGCAAGAGAGTTCCAGAAAAACATCTACCTCTGCTTCATTGATTATGCTAAAGCCTTTGATTGTGTGGATCACAACAAACTGTGGCAAGTTCTTGAAGAGATGGGAGTTCCAGACCACCTGATCTGCCTTCTGAGAAACCTTTATGCGGGTCAGGAAGCAACAGTTAGAACTGGACATGGAACAACCGACTGGTTTAAAATTGGGAAAGGAGTACGACAAGGCTGTATATTGTCACCCTGCTTATTTAACTTATACGCAGAGTACATCATGAGGAAGGCAGGGCTGGATGACTCACAAGCTGGAATCAAGATTGCTGGGAGAAACATCAACAACCTCAGATATGCAGACGATACCACTCTACTGGCAGAAAGTGAGGAAGACCTAAAGAACCTTTTGATGAGGGTGAAAGAGGAAAGTGCCAAAATTGGTTTGAAGCTCAACATTAAAAAGACTAAGATCATGGCAACCACTCCCATCACTTCCTGGCAAATAGGAGGGGAAGAAATGGAAGCAGTGACAGACTTTATTTTCCTGGGCTCCAAGATCACCGCAGATGGTGACTGCAGCCATGAAATTAAAAGACGTTTACTTCTTGGGAAGAAAGCTATGGTGAACCTAGATAGCTTAATCAAAAGCCGAGACATCACCCTGCCAACAAAGGTTCGCATAGTCAAAGCGATGGTTTTCCCAGTAGCCATGTATGGCTGTGAGAGCTGGACCATAAGAAAGGCAGAGCGTCGAAGAATCGATGCTTTTGAATTATGGTGTTGGAGAAGACTCTTGAGAGTCCCCTGGACTGCAAAGAGATCCAATCGGTCAATTCTCCAGGAAGTCAAGCCTGATTGCTCCCTGGAAGGACAAATGCTGAAGCTGAAGCTCCAATACTTTGGCCACCTGATGAGAAGAGAGGACTCTTTAGAAAAGACCCTCATGCTGGGAAAGATTGAAGGCAAAAGGAGAAGGGGGCGGCAGAGGATGAGATGGTTAGATAGTGTCACCGAAGCGATGAACATGAAATTGGGTGAACTCCGGAAGCTAGTGGAGGACAGGGAGGCCTGGCGTGCTGTGGTCCATGGGGTCGCGAAGAGTCGGACACGACTTAGCGACTGAACAACAACAACAGCATAGCTAAAAGACTTATATTGTCATCATCCTCAACTATTCTTCAGCGGGTAGAAGACTATCAATATTTAAATGTATGGATATATTCTTGGACATTTTGAAGCCTTTTTTTTTAGAGATTTATGCATATCTTTATGTATATAAAGAAAGGGAGATTATGCATATATTAATATCTATTTTATAGATTGCTGTGTATGTATGGATGAGGGGTTTTTTTGTGCATATTAGGTATTTTCCCTTTTGTCCTCTCCTTTTATTATTGTTTAGTTACTCTTTCAAATCACAAATAAAGGAGGGGAACACAGACTTTCTCCTCCAATGGTTTGACAATGATCAGAGAGTACAGAACCACATCATCACAAAGAAACACACAGTGCAGTAAAATACAATAGAAGAGAAGAGACATTCCTTTGCAATGTTCCCAATAAGAAGTGTGTGCTGATTTAACCTGATATAAGTCTACCCATTCTAAGGTTTGGAGGATGGGTCTTGCTGAGGATGCCTTCTGTCTGCGGCGTGCAGTTACAGAGATGCCATGGCCTGGCACAAATCTCATTATTAACAAAACTATATAGATTGACCTGTGCGGAAGAAGCGCATATGTGCGTGCATGTGCCTGGCCATTTTGGTAGTGCAGCTTGCATAGTGCATTGGTTAAGAACACAAGTCACAAGTTGAGGAGCCAGTGGCTAAATATGCAACTTAACCACAAGAACTTTCTGGGAAGCCTTTGTCAAGCTACTCTCCCAGCAAACTTCAGCCCCAGCCTCATTCATAATGTGGGACTAAAAATACAATATAGTAGCCAGGCACTGATGAAATAAATGTAAAGCACTCAGGAAAAGGACAATATAGTATAATCAATTCTTTTAACCGTTCGTAAGTCATATTCTTGGCCAAAGAATGGTGTCCACAGTTTGCTTCCACAAGCAAGAGGACTCCACAATTTTAACACCTCCAGGGGCTAAAATCCTTGTTCTAATTTCCATCCTACATGTGTCAATATAAATTTATCTGTAGTGTTGCTGAAAAAGGGTAGCACTTCCCACCCCTGTACCTTGACAAGATTGTTGCAGAACCAGTAGACTCCACCCATGTGCAGAAGAGTGTCAAAGATATGGATGGAGCGACTGTCCACCCAGCCTTTCTCCAGCACCTTGGAGAAGACACCCATCAGCACTTCCTTGATAGGTTTCTTGGCAGGAAGGAGGTTCCAGTAGGGCATCGTGTCCATGCCTGTGGCTGGGAACTTGATTGTTGCGGCTGTCTGCTGAAGGACATCGGCACACATGTGCTCAAGAATTGAACTCATGATCACCACTCTGAGCAGGGTTGGGGTGGAGAAGAGAAGGATAAATGATTAGGTTACTGAGTCTGTCTATGTGTTGAGGCTTGTCTGCATGCTGCCATGATGCTAATGGCCCCAACTTCCCACCACCCCCTGCAAAAAGTAGTGAAAAGGGATTCCACCACCTATACTGTGGAAACCCTGAACAACTCCCCTGCTGACTGCATTGCCCACGAGTCTTCAAAACCATTTGCACATAACGTATTTCTGGACCTACGGTTATCTTTAGCAGTTTAGTAGGCTGACTACAGTGTTCTGTAGTCAATCAATGTCACAATTGTGCAAAGCATGGACAGGAAACCACGAAGCAACAAAGAAAACAACCAGGATACCCTCCAACACAGAAGCAGCCTTCACTCCTCTTAGCGCCCTCCTTCTCTGCACCCAGAGGGACTACACCGCCATCACTCACCTTTCACTGTAGAATTGCAGGGTGTTCTCACCATACAGGGGTTGTGCCAACTGCCGGATCATCTGTAGTGATTTATCTCGCTCATCCAAGCCCAACATACGGACGTGGGCCACCAGCCAGGCTACAGCACACACCGCCATGCTGCACACCTTGCCCTTGATGTTATCTGTGATTTTCTGGGGCAGGGAGGAAGAAAAGGAGGTAGACGTTTAATACAGAATGCAAAAGGCAAATATTGAGAGATAAGAGAGGAAAATTACACTGGAACTGGTGATAGTTTTCCACAGCATGCTTTCTCTCTTCTTGTCCTGGTCTAGGCTACACAGGTTGACCTGGGTGAGGATACAATGGGTGAAGAATTCCCATTGCAATCTGAAAACCTAGCTTTTTCATTCTACATATCCCATATCTGCAAAGCCAGCCCTATAAGTATTGTTGTATTTGCATTCCCTATCTTTTCAGATATTTACAGTCCTGCATCTGTATAGATCCCCTGGGCCCGCGTTGAGCGAAATTCAGTTCAACCTGAAGCCTCCAAGGGCAATTGGAGCTATGCTCCGATTACCTCTGGAGGCTCTTCTGAGGCCCACATTCGCACAGCCTCAGCAGATCTCAGAATGGCCGTTTTGACCAAAGAACACAACTTCCATTTTTTCAGCAAAACCGTACGTCGTGTTCTTCGGACAAAGTGGCTATCCTAAGACCCACCAAGGCTGCACACAAATGTGTGCAGTCTCAGTGGGCCTCAGAAGAGCCTCCAGAGACCAGACCAGTGCCCCAGTCAAGTTTGGGGGGAGGGCAAAATCCACGGGTTTAGGGCACAATCCTAAATTGAGTTAGGCCGGCATAAACTAAACCAGCAAAGTTTGGCCAGCACAAGGGCCACCATAAAGTATGTTTGGACCACTCTCGGAGTCAGAGAGGCCAGCACACAGACGTGAGCCATCCTCCCTGACTCCAAGAGTGGTCCAAAAATGCTTTATGGCGGTCCATGTGCTGGCCAAACTTTGCTGGCTTAGCTTATGCCGGCCTAACTCCAGTTTAGGACTGCACTCTTAATTACCCACTGATTTTTTTTTATCCACAAGGGTTCCAGGAACGTTCCTCTTGGTTAAAAAGGCTCCACCAGTATACAAGTCAGACATTTTTTTAAAAAAGAACTAATGATAAACAGGTGGTTACAGAACTCTGCTGTAATTCCCTGAGCAGCTACCTCTCTCTTCCTCACACAGTAAAACATGCACTGCTATTAAAGAAGGTGTGCAGTCTTGCTCTCTCTTCTAGCATAAAGCGCTACGGGCTCTTTAAGACCGGAACATGCTGCTGGAAGTTCAACCTTCAAGGCACATATCCAGCAATACAGCACTACAAAGGCTGGACATTCACGCACCAAGCAGGGCACCAAGCAGGAGGGGCAGCAAAATCTCCCCTCACCCCCCCAGGCCCCCCCTTAGCCACTCCCCTCGGGGCCTGCCCACAACCTCTGCTTTTTTTTTTTTTAAGTGAAGGGGGAAGGGTGGCCCCCCACATGGTCTTCTGAGAGCTGGGAAAGCTATACTACACACAGCCTCCCTGGCCCTCAGAAGGCCCTCTGGAGGCCAGCAACCACCACTTCTGCTTTTTGGCCCAAAACCATAAATGACGGTTTTCAGCCTCCAGAAGACCTTCTGAGGGCCAGGGAGGTGGCCTCTCTGGCCCTCAGAGCGTCTCTGGGAGGAGGCAGCAGGCATGGAGGACAGAAGCACCTCTAGGTGGGGGGGGGTGTACCCCTGGAGGTTTGCCCCAGGCACCGACATCCCCCCTCCAGGAACCCCACTGTCCTTATGTATAGAAAAATTAGCAGAGAATGCTAAGGTAGACAATTTCTCTCCAATTCACCAGTTTTCTACAAAATAGGTTTTTGTCTTTAATATGGGGAGGCAGTATTCAAACATGAAATCTTCCACCAGCAGACTATAGTGGTACAGCCCAACGTAAACTACAAAACGTGGTTCTCTGAACTGGATGTTTTAGCTCGGAACTTCTCTGGCTTAAAACAAAGTTCACAGGTGGCACTTGCTTACCAGTTGTGTGGAGAAGGCAGCCATATGGCCTTACCTGGACTGACTCAAGGGCGAGAACCCCGTTCTCCCAAGCATTCAGGATCTCCAAGATGGCAGCAGAGATGCTCAGACACGCTTCCTGCCACTTCATCTGCCTGCTCAGGAATAAGTGGAGGGAGACAAAGAAACAAAACGAAAAATACAGGAGATCATTGACATCATGCTCCACCATCTCTAAGCCTGCATCTGGGGCTTCCTGGGAAGGATGCACTAATATAAACTGAAGTATAAGCACATCCTTCTGCTGGCAAGCATGAGTTTGGGATGACAAATTCATCATCCTCAGACTCTCACCTTGCATGAGTATTGATTTTTGAAATTAAATTTCTAGCCTCATGTCTTCAAAATATATTGACGATGCCTGATGAAAGCTCAATAGATGGGACTCAGCAGGGTGAGGGGCCTCCAGTGTCCTGAATACGTAATCCCTCATTATCTGGCAGAAGCAGGATAAGTTACGCACTGTGACAAAAGGTATACAGTTTCACATGATATATCCAATACTGTCAGCTTGGGGCAGGGGAAGAGAGAGAACTCATGTCCTGGAGTGTGTTTTTGGGGTGATATTTTTTCCAAAATTTCTCAATTAAAATATCAAATTGTGATGTTATGTGTTTTATGCAGATATTTTAATCCCCAAAAGGTGGTGTTTTGCATTTTTACTATTTTTCAAAAGAAAAACCACCCCTACTTATGTCATATTGGTGCAGCCACCCACATGGGGCTGCACCACAAGTGGGGAGCAGTAAGGCTTGCAGGGCACAGCAGCTCTACACCTTAAACATCGTAGATCTCTGCAGAAACAAGCTGCTGCACTTCAAGCATAAAATCTGCTTAAAGGAAATGGAAGTCAATAGGTGTAGGAATCCAAGTTCTATGGCATGGAATTCTGGGGGAAAGAGAGGACACCAATCAGCCAGAGGCTGTGGAAGCAACAATGAACTTGCTTCCTCTCTAGAGTCTGCTTTCAGCCTGCATTTTTGGTTTTACGTCATGGCAACAGAATCATAAGACACTAATTCCTCACTAAAAACAGTACACTGATACTTACACCAATTTCATTTCGGAGGAGTTGTTGAGCAACGCGACGAGCGACTCCACCTTGGTGGAATCGGGACGGAAGCAAGGGTGGTCAGGGTTGAGGATCTTCCCTTCTTCCGGCATGCAGGTCTGCATCCAGGTCTCAAAGAAGGGCACCTCCCCAGGAGGTCCCGCTTCTGAAAGAATCACCTGCAAGGCAGGCAGCCAAGAGACCCAACATGAAAACCCAGGGCTGAGACCACAGCATCTTCTATTGAGCCGTCTGGGTAAACCCAGTATAAATCGCAAAAGCTCATGGAACATGCACACAGTTTGCCAATACACTGCTCTGGATATAAATGAAAATTTTGTCTAGAAGGAGAAAAGCGGAAGGCGCCTCTAGGCTCAGGAACACGCGCGGCTTTCTCCAATGACCACAATTTGTCAATGTAAGACAAGCAGCGATTATGCCATTTGCTGATGTGGGGCTCTGCAAACTTTTTATTGCTGTGGATTTTATTGCTTTTAATAACTTTTATTAAATTTTGGTGTTACAACAGCGCCGTACATAGCTTTAAGCAATTTCTTTGGCGAAGAGATTAATAAAATAACCAAGAAAAAATTGTGGCATTTCTGCAGCTAGCACCTCTGTGTTTGCAGAGCATACACGTCTAAACTTCGGAAATTAGCCCACAATAAGTTTCGAGCCCATGGAATTTTTTTTCCCCCACTAGCCTGACTGCCAATGTATATATGCCATTGGGCACATCAATGACCTGGGAAACAAGAGACAGAACGAATTTTCTCATCCAATTTCAAAAACATTGCTGCTGTGGGCACCTGGAGGAAATTCTAACTCAACATGTACAAGTGGCCCTTAGCAAGACTGCTTTGCACTATCTCCCTTGCAATTGTACCAGCCATCTGGGGTGACTGATCATGTCACTTCTATTATATAGCTGGATAACAGAGAAGTTGTCCCCCCCCCAACCTTTTCTCATTTGGTTTAACTCAACTTCTTTTGGATTTTTGATGAATTATCTTTTGACTCCTTATCGGCTTAGTCCATGTTCATGAGATCAGTAGGTTATCACATCCGGTAGTTCATGGCCATTATTGCTATTTGTTTTTAATAAGAACCCATGGAGTTCAGTGCTCTCCAAAGGAGGATTTCCCCCACACACACACCGTCTCTTTAGCCTAGGATCGTTACAGTGGATAGAGACTTCCCACTCAGCTGAGTAAAAAAGGAACGCAGAGAGCAAGGATGGGTGTTAAAGTGCTAACTACTAGGCACTACACCCTTCAGTCATCCTGCCTTCTCCTGGTACCTTCCCCAATAATGATATTCCCGGCCCTGCCAAAAAAAGAACAACAGAATGACTGGCAGGCTGGGAATGGCTGGCAGGATAGGAAGAAAGGAAAAAGCTTTAATTGCCAATGCATTTCAAGGGTTTGCTATCTTTTTCAAGGGAGTACAAAACTTCCCAAAGGTTAAGCTGAACCTCAAAACAACAGAAACAAGCAAACCCTCCCCATGAGAACAATTAAAATATGTTGGTCATTAAAACGTACACCTGCCTTCCAGTCCTATCAGCTGCTATCTGTGTACTTTTCAGCAGTGCAGATGTATGGCTATTTATTGATCCCGTTCCTCCATCTTTCCCAGCCCTAACTGTAGGTGTCAGGGACTAATCCTGGAACCTTCTGCATGCGTTCAACAGCCCCTCCTCTGAAATTAAATCCCTCACCACTAGGTGATCCCCTCTGTACCCTCCACCCTATAATATAGAAGCCAAGGAGACCCTACCTCAGAGCCATAGGTCTGGGCAACATGACACAACATCAGGAAGGAGATGTCGAAGAGAAGAGCTCTGACCGAAGCTGCTTTGGCTAGAAGGGAGGGAAAATCCCAGACCACTTAGCTCATATAACTAAAAGTGATCATCTTTGCTTACAACCGCAATAATGTTTGATGTGCAAGAAATGCTTTGCAGTTGTCATCTTTTATATTCACCCAATACCACCGTGGCCAAGAGGGCAAGTCAAAAGCATGCTCTGTTCTTTAGAAAAAATAAATCCACATTTTGTACTAAGCTGACCCCAGTTCTCCACCAAGAAACCGAAATTCTCCAGTGCAGTGCAGTGAAATTCTCCAGTGCAGGGGACATTTTTTCAGCAAGTTCCTTGCTTCCCAAGAGTGCACATTTTTCCCCTCTTCCTTTTCCTCCAATCTGTTTCAAGTCTACAAATTAATCCAAAGCCTGTATCCATTTGCTTCTTTTGCATCATTTAGCATCCTTCTAGGACAGTGGTTCCCAACCATTTTTGCGCCGGGACCCCCTTTTTAAGTACAAAAACTGTCAGGACCCCTTTAAAGACCAAGGTGATATGTCATTAAGCAGAAAATGAAGTCATTGTTTTTAATAAACCACACTTTTTGAAAGTTGAAAGAATGCCACATCCTTTTTAGAATGTTCTGAATGCTTTATATTTATGTGACGTTTGAGTTTTGAGTTCAGCGCTGAGAACAACATCGTACAGAATGCATTGTGGCTTCTGTACGCCATTGCTGATCAAGGTGGTAAAGCTACATTTTAGATAGTCTTCGGAGTATTTACATTCTTCTTCCCTGTGTGCTGAAACTACCTAGGCATGCAGACAGAAGGTGTAACATGCCCACTTGGAAAGAGATCTGGGAGAGACTTCATCACACGCATAACGCATACACCAAGACAAGCACCAAATTAGCAAGGCTAATTTCCCTCATAGCCACAAGCAATGAGGAAGAGCCTCTTCCCTAGCCAAAATGAAGCTTCCAAGATGGGGGTACCCAGCTTTTTAAGATGACTGCCCCAAGCTCTTCAGGACCCCATGAAAACGATTCGCAATCCCCTTTGAGGGCCTGACCCCCCAGGTTAGGAACCACTGTTCTAGGAACTACACAAGGACACAGCAATGCAAAGCACACTAAAGGCCCTATACAAATATTCATTGGAGATCCTGCTTAGCCTTCTGTTTCTGATCTCTGCAATTGTATCAAGCCCCATATTGTATGGGGATCAATGAAGTTAACAATTACAAAGCACTTTGCACATCTAGAGCTTAATAATACAAGAAAGCCTCGAAAGACTAAGAATTCCTTTTCCCTGTTTGTCCAGTGGAGGGTCAGTCAGCCTTTGCGTGTCTAATCACATGCAAACATATTCAGAATCCTTATCTTGGGGTGAGTGGCACTCAAACATCATTCCATCCAAAGGACGAGCTACATGGGTGCTTGGAGGCTAAAAACTCCTTTGGAAGGGCAGCGAGTGGGAGAGGAAGAGAAGAGGCTCACAGCTGCAATTTAACCCTTTCCCGCACAAAGCAGAGATCCTTACTCAACAGTACAAATTAACTATACTGTACTTGGGAGGAAGGGGGGAGAATGGAGGATGCACGTGGTAGTGAAAAAGACAAAGAGACCCCAGTGATAACTTCAATGCCCCCCTTGTTGCGCTGGGAATGCCGTGCTGGAGCTGCCTACGCTGCCAGGCACCACAGCTCGCTTTCAACCCTTCCTCGCCCCACTCCTCCAACTTTTCCAGTTAACCCATGAAAGCCTGGCGTCTCAATTGGAACAGCAGCAATACTTGGTTGCAAACAACAAATAAAACAAGGTGCTAGAAGAACAAAGACTTACAGCCTTCACCAGTGATGTGCTTTGTAAATTCATTGAGCCTAAGATGAGAGAGACAAGGAAAAGAAAATACAAAGTATTGAGCCTCCTTTTAGTCACCAGAAGTTAAACCAAATTCAAGAACCGCCCCCACTTTTTTTGGATAAGGCGATTTTCCATTTTGATCCATTTAATGCACAAAGTGCAAGGAATTAAAAAATTCAGATAGGTCACAATTATTCCCATTTCACAGATGAGGAAAAACCAAGGGTAGGAAGGCAGGAATATAGTCAAGGCTGAAATTGCATCTGGCCATCACATAAAGCATAGTAACTCTCTGTTTTCTGTTCCAGACAAAGCCTTCCAAACAAATTCCTGCCTCCTTCCTCTCTCAGCCTACTGTTTTATTTATTTATTTTTAAACCCTGTCTTCCTGCATAACCTTTTTCATACAGCCATGACTCACTCCTCCTTTTGGCTGCTCCTATAAAAGGAGACCCATCAGGGTTGACACAAGGCATCCAAAATGCAGTGCGATGGTCTCCCCAGATCTTTAGTCGGGAAAAAGTAACTGCCACAATGCAGTCCAATCGCACACAGCTACATCTATCACGTGCTGGTCTTGCACAGCAGTTAAGAGTCTCCAGTTCACATTGCAGCCTGCAATATGATGAGATTGCACAATAAAGCTCGCAGGACACTCATAAATTAGCAAGGATTACCAAGATAAGGCCTGTCAAATGCTCTGAACACTTTGAAATGTTATTTAAATGCTGGCCATCACTCCTCCACTAGTAAAGTGGGTGATCTGCATGCAGACATGCTGTCCCCCATTCCCCCTTCACACACACACCCGCCTTAAAGGACAGAGGCAGCACTAGGAGCTCCCTACAGATGGGAAAGGCAGGCCAGAAAATCTTGGTCTTTAAAAACAAAAGTTCTCCCCCTCCAGATCAGCAGGGATGATGACTGCACACACATACTCCCCTGCTATAAGCAGTGCACAGCCATGATGTATCTCCCACCAGAGATGACAGGCATCGAAGTAATTTGGCAGGTCCAGTGTCAGATTACAGACCTATTCCAGCATATTCTGGGGGCGCATAACTCCCACTAGGCCCCAGCCGCCGGCTGAGGAAATTGTGACAGTTTTCACTTAGCACTAAGAGGATCCAGAGCAGGGAGTTTCAATCAGTGCACCGTGACACACTGGTGTGCCGCAAGAGGGCCGCAGAAGTTTGGGGATCATTTATTAATAATGTGAGCCCCCCCCCATACCAGAAGCTTTGTCAATTTGTATACCTTGTCAATTGTAAAAAAAAAAAAACTGATCGTGTGCCTTGAAAAGTTAGTAGCTTGTCAATATGCAGTAAGATGAAAAGGGGTTGAAAAATCACTTACCTAAAGTCACCATGCAACTCTAGATTTTCTAAAAGAACTTGAGATGCTGTAACACACTCTGTAACACTAGCAACAAGCCCCCTACTGGAAGAATCCTATTTGGCCTTGTTGGGGAAGAGGCAAATTCCTGCTGGACGCTTCCTCCTCCCTCCTCACCCCCAGAGGTCCCTGGAACCAGGATGCTCTGAACAATGGCAAGTCCTCCCCTTCTGCAAAGATAACTGCTGGCTTCTGGGGTGGGGAGGGAAAGACATCCTTTCAAATCTGCACATGCACTAGTCCCGGGAAGCACAAGGCATTGAATCCCATACCCCTTCAAAATTGTATTTGGTTCTCTTCCCTTGTGGGTTCTGAGAATTCACCAGGAGGAAGAGGATCGCCTTACCTTACAATATGTCACTTGCTGCTCCTCTTCAAAAACAAAACAAAAATTGGACACTTGCACACAAGCATCAGAGAAGAGCACACAGCCTTCAAGATGATGTGGCCTTTCAAAAAATTCACAGACATTCTTTACGCCTGATCTTGGCAAGACCAGTATCTCCCAGATTTGAAAGTGGGGGGGGGGAGTCAAAAACGCACTCACTTGATAAATTTTCGAGCAAAGGATTTCAGCTTCCCCGTGGCTGCTGCAGCTGCCAGCAACAGGTCCAAGCTCTTTCCAGACAGCATATGCCCCAGGACACCCAGCAGCCCTTCAGGGGACTTTGAGTGGTCTGAATCCATTGTCTGGGAGTGGTAAAGAAATAAAAGTAAAACGGGATTATAGAAGGAGGAGGTTCCTGACCAACTGCCTGCAATGTTGCAGAGATTTGTCTTAGGTTTTTAACAACATGCCAATGCATATCAGTTACGACTTGACAAGCGGTGAATGCAATATGCAACTTGGAGTGCATGTGTGTGCACCATTTCACCTACAGAGAAATCCCACTTTGGTATGAGAAGCTTTGAGAACCAAGTTTACGCCATTTTGCCTACACCACATAGGGACTGAGAACACAAGAGCCACCGCACTGGATCAGGCCAAAAGCTAGTCCGGCTTCCTATATCTCACAGTGGCCCACCAGATGCCTCAGGAAGCACACAAGACACTTGCATCACATTGCCACTCCACTGCATCTGTTAAAAACTCAGCAAAATATCTTAATATCAAGCATTCATCTCCATTAAGGCAGAAAGCTAAATAGATCTTTCAGCTTTCAGAAACAGCCAGTGCCCTACAACAGCTAAGATGTCAAGACTTTAAGAAGAGCATCACAGATCCACTTTTGGCCATCAGCAAGTCCCTTTCTCTGAACTCAGCGTGTAACCTTGAGCATGTTTACTCAGAAGTAAGTTCCTCTAAATTCAATAGGAGACTCTAGTAAGAACATTTAGGATTGCAGCCCCAGTCTCACAAGTAAAACTTTGCTCTGAACAAGGAAATTCTTTGCTCAGATATCACCTTCAGGAGGGCACCTACTTTCAGGATATTGGTGACGGTGGGCTCTGCTCGCAGGATGAGGCCTGGGTTGGGCTGAATGTTAGCGTTCTCGGCAGACTTTAAACATGGCGCATTTTCTCGGTCAGCAGTCCTGTGTGAGACAGAAACACACACAAATGTGCAGTTAGATGGTCAACCACTTCTTAATGAAGGCTGACCACTCTTTTATAATGGGGACATACACATTGCCATACACCATGAGACTGAACAGTTTTCCTGCCACCTGAGGTCCTGGTGCTCAGCACTGAGGGTGCAACCCTAACCTGGAGTTAGGCCGGCACAAATTAGGCCAGCAAAGTTTGGCTAGCACAAGGCCCAGTGTAAATCGTGTTTGGACCACTCACGTCTGTGTGCTGGCTTCTCTGACTCCAAGAGTGGTCCAAACATACTTTAAGATGTCCCTTGTAGATACGCCGGCCTAACTCCAGGTTAGGATTGTGCTCTCAGGCCAGGCAATCATTTTCACATCAATTCGAAGGCACGTTGAACTCTCTTAGAATCCCAGCTTTCCGTTTAGAACAAGACACACAGACTTGTAGTCCTTAAGAGTTATAGAGAAATGGAAAAACATCCATAATCAGTGAGGGACATCAGAGAAGAGCTACTATTAGGCAGCCAAGTACTTCTTGGCCCCTAATGCCAAATTAAAATCTGAAAATCAACCTTGAGGAAGATCTGCAGGCAGCAACCCACACACCGCTCACTGCAAACCACTAAGGATCCTTCTCCTTGCACCCCACCTACTCTCTTTGCAGGCAAAGCAGGGCACGCCTACCGTTTGGTTACGAGGTTATTCATGTTGTCTTCAGAGAGGAGGCCCTGCTTACTACATTCCTGGAGGAGAAGGCTTGTGCAATCGCAGCTGAAAAAACAGGAGAGAGGACATGTGCACAAATATCAGAAAGCAAATGGAAAAGAGTTGGGGTGGGAGGAGACGACCAATCTCTTGCTGGCCATTCAGGGAAGGAACACCAGGTGTCACATAGGGAGCAGAGAAGCAAAGGATTCTGGGAGTCTGGACTCAGAGAAAAAGGAGGAGCCATGCATCACCAGAAACATGGAGGTGCACAAAGACTTAAACATTTTCTTTTTTCTGTGTTGGGGTTTTCTGCATGTGTTCTTGCCACTGTAGATTGCATCATTTATTTATTGGTAGCTATGGTAACTATGTGAAAAAGAACACTACTGTTATTTTTCTGGAAAGTCACCTTGAGTGTTGGAGAGGAGAGATACGAAGTATTTTGGAAGAAATAAAAGACCAGGTTGATAGTTTGCATGATTGTGAGAAAAATAGGTACAGGTGTCCATCTCTCTCCCCCATATATCCACAGGTCCCATACCCACAGTTCACAAATTCCCTCTTCTATTGCATGAATGATTCATCTCATCTCTGACTGCAGCCCTCCCATTGCTGTCTCCTGTCTCTGTGCTATCTACAAATACTAACAGGAAGTGGGTTGGAGGGTGGAAAACAGTGCGACTCTTAGCCCTCCAATCCACGTCCTGTTAGTGCTTCCTGTTAGTATTTACAACAGGAGGGCTGCAATCAGAGCCCTATCAGAGCCCTACTTGATAAGGGGAGGGATTTGTGAACTGCTTCTTGTGGGGTTGTGGCTGAGGAGTTGGAATTTGAAGCCACATCTCCTGGATCCAACACTCTGTCCATGACAATGGTGACTGCATATCAAGAACAGCTGAATTCTATGTCCTGACTATATTAGGATGAAAGAAGCATGCCTCTTCTGCTTCTGACAGCCATGGGAGACAAGGATGGGGATTCCTGACCACTGGAAATACTACTCGGCCTTTCTATACCCAGCCTTTATATACTCTGTATATACTCGGTATACTTTATATACTCAGTATACTTTATATACTTTCTATACTCGGCCTTTCTATATCCAGCCTTTCTATAGGAAAG
This sequence comes from Lerista edwardsae, assembly GCA_029204185.1. NCBI lineage: Eukaryota > Metazoa > Chordata > Lepidosauria > Squamata > Scincidae > Lerista > Lerista edwardsae. Next base: position 9,030,166 of record JAJKFI010000047.1, read on the forward strand.
CACTCAGTGGCTGACAACGACAGAACTAAACACACCAACCAATTGATTAAAAAAATTAAGAATCACAAAAACAGAAAATTCCAGGGGCCCTATCAAGGTTCACGGCAAGGGTGCTCCACAAGCTACGCGCTGCAGTTGAGAAGACCATCTCTTGTTGCCCCTTGCCATAGACAGTGGGGGCAAGGCCAGCCGTGCCTCTGCTGCTGAAAGAAGCATCTCAGCAGGCTTGTAAAAGAAGCGGCAATCGTTAAGACAGCCTGATCCCAGGCCTTTAGGAGCCAGAACTCTGAAACGGGCCTGGAGGCAAATCAGGAGCCAGCATAGCTGAAATAACACTGAAGTGATCTGTCCATGGCATCTCACACCAGATAACAATCTGGCGGCTTCCTTCTGCACCAAACCAAGCTTCTGAATGCTTTTCAATGGCACCCGCACGAGGTGCACATTGCAATAATCTAACTGTAACCCGTGCATGAAAGACGTGGCCTGATCCAATTTCTCCAGGAAAGGGAGTATTTTGAAACAAATAGCAGCTAAAGGGGGGTGATTTTAAGCAGAAACACTGTACAGAAGGAAAGGGTTAACCTCTAAACCATCCACTACCACCATCCCATACACACCCCGAATCAGAGGCATAGCTTCTTTTGATAAAAGAAACAGCATGTAGAATGTAATGCTCTTAACACAGTCCCTAGTTCAGCCCTTAGCTGTTGAATCATATACGTACATGCCATTATGATGCATTTAGATATACTACCACTGTACATGGTGTTTTACACTGAGTGAAAAGGGCCTCTCACTGCCCAGGAGATATTCTCTTCCTCCCCAAGGGTCCTCAGTAAGCAACAGCCCCCAGCTAAAGGATTATGCATAAGAACGAACGACCCAGGCCCATGCTTACGTCTCCATGACAGAACAGAGCGTTCAATAGCCGGGCATAAGAACATTGAACCCAATTGATTTGGAACACTATTTTATTCAAGAGTTGCATGCATTGAGGAGTTGTGGTCTTAATCTATCATGCGGAACAAACAGTTCTAGCTGCGACATCAGCAGCAAACTGGCACACGATGGATTCTGTTTACAAGACTGTCCATTCTTCCCGGCCTTTCCCTTTCCTGATCATCTGCAAGATCCCACCCAGCTAGGGGCAAAAAATGCCATGGTAATTTGCTTTGAAAAAAATTCCCATTTCAGGACCAACATTGCTAAATGCAGCTGGTCTGTTGTGAGTCGATGTAGGGTGAAATGGTGAAGGTTAACTGTAGAGGTCTCTCTGCTGGTAGTCACAGCAGAGCCTGCTGTCTTAGCTTCCAGCTCTTCACCCCAAGATTTCATGGAGACTGTGAGTGCATGGAACCTTTGGGTTGGGAGGTGGCCTCTCTCTGAATGCAAGGGGAGTGTCTACAAGATATAAGTATCATGTTGTCTTTAGTGCGTCCTGAAACATCTGGTGGGACACAGGAAGCTGTACTGGATGGGCCTTTAGACTGACTTAGGAGGTCTCTTCTTATGTTCTTAAAAGGAGACCAGGTATACCTAAATTCTACGCTCACCTGCCAAGCACAATCCAGGCTCAGGCCCCAACAGGGCCACAGGGAAAGGAAACCTACTTGCAACGTTGGTCTGCTTTGTCCAGCAGTGGCGTTAGCTTCAGAAGAAACTCAAAGGCACAGTTTACATCCTCTGTGAAGTCCTGCAATTGTGAAAGACGACAAGACTTGGATCCCAAGAGCCTGTGCAACCTGCACTGAAACCCCCATTTCCAATCTATATATATAAAAATGAACGTGGCCAGGTGTGTTTGTGTGTGTGTTTGTATGTTATGCATAGGCTCCTCAACGCCTGCACCGATCGGCACGAAACTCGGCACGCACGTACCTTGCGGCCTGGCAACAAACACTGCGGGGGTCAGACCCCCCTACAGTCCCCGGTTTTTCGGGGAGGGGGGCCAGCGCGTCAAGAACCATAGGGATTGCATTGGAGTACAGGTCTGCTGCCACCCTGTGGTCACAAACGATTCTGCAGGTCATGTACTAGGATTGCAGTAGCTGAGCTGATACACAGGCAGTGTTCAAAACTGAAAGTGAAACTGCTTCCCAGTCCCTGAGTTACCCAGCTGCCTGAAAGAGCAGGTTCCAGACAATTCCAGCACCCACTCGGATCTTAAATGGACATATTTCCACAGAGCTAACTGGCCGGCTACTCCCGTTTCTCATACTTCACTGCTATCCCACCACATTACCTGCAGACATTGTTCAGTAAGTGTGACAGTTTCATTTCGCTCTCTCTGTTGATTGTGTACCTGTTTCCTCATTACTTTCACAGTGATAGTGTGTATTTGGGATTCAGGTTCATCAGTACTTTCTTATTTCAGGGAGGAGTGTTATATTTCCACCTGGAGCTAACTATTTCATACTGTTTATGGATATTTCCATATTTCCGTGTCTGTTCCACCATCACTCTGGAACGCCGTGCGCCACACTTGGTGCACATATTCCTGACGATCTGGACAGACATGCTGTGGGGGGGAGGACCCCCCTAATTCATTCCTTCTCCTACTAGAACCTCGGGATACTTTGTCCCCCGGGCAACGCAGGGTCACAACCAGCTAGTTCCATATAAAACCAGGCCAAGACTCTGTGCCCCAAAGGGCATGATAGAAATTATCGCAAACCGCTGTCTCCAAACTGCTGCACTCCAGTATTATTCTTTCAGGTATGGTGCAGCAGTGGCACAGCCTTACCGTTTAGCACCACAGCCACCATCATTTGTGCCCGATCTTCACATGGACTTGCACCAGGCAGCTGCTTCTGCTGAGAAATTGGGGCACTGATCCTTTGGGGGCAACACGCAGTGGAAGTGGCTGCACAGCGCAAGTCTGTGTGAAGATTGGGTGTGACGAACGGTGGCTGTGGTGCTAAACGGTAAGGCTTCACAACTGCCGCGCTGCACCCAAACGTATAGTCCCAGAGCACAACGGGCATGACACATGGTGGCTGCAGCATGGAACAGTAAGGCTTTGCTACTGCTTTGCCTGGAAGGATAATCTCAGAGCGTCAGATCAGACATGCAGGCCAGGGATTGGAGGCCCCTGCTCTATAGTATTCATGGGGCTAGAAAGCTACTTCCCCCCCCGCCCCAGGTCTGGCAAACATAAACTGACAGGGCTTTTCTGCCCTTCTCTGTAACATTCAGGGTACAATTCTAACCAGGAGTTAGGATGGCCCAGTTGGGCCAACAAAGTTTGGCCAGCACAAGGGACACTATAAAGTATGTTTGGACCATTCTCCGAGTCAGAGAGTCCAGCACACAGACATGCGCCATCCTCCCTGACTCCAAGAGTGATCCAAATGCACTTTAGACTGGCCCTTGTGCCGGCCACACTTTGCTGGCCTAACTGTGCTGGCCTAACTCCAGGTTAGGATTCCACTCTCAGTTTCACTCACTTGCTCAAGTCAACTGAAGTTCTGCAGGTATGCCGGTGAATGCATTTTTTCCCTCCCCTCCTGTTCTTTGCCTGTGACATGTTGTCTGGGTTTTATGGAATAATGTGGGTGGGGCAGGCGGACGAAACAGACTACTATGTAGAAGATTCTCTCTTGAACAGCAGAGTCTGGGAACCAATGACTTTCTGGCCCACTCCAGATTACACAGGATTTAAAGTTTTCTGCTTTTCTTTAAAGGCAAGACGGAAATGTTATGCTAAAACTTGAAAGGGAACATCTGAACAACAGGTCATAAATTCTGAGAAAGCAAACAGGAAGAAATCCCCAGAAGCTCAAGCTTCAAGTCTTATTTTTCCACTTCTCTTCAGGACCACCATAAATGGCCTTTAAGATGAACTCAGAAGACCTGGGCTGAAATTCCACCTTAGCCATGAACTCTATGGGGCAATGCAAGAAGTATTTTTCTGAATCAGACCATTTAACCAGGCACTGTCCTCAGCAAATGGAAGTAGGAGGCCTTGGAAACTCACAAGCCAAGGACAGAAAATGCTGTCCTTTATTGTTTGTCCTCAGAACCTGGTAATCAGGTGCATCAAGCTCTGAATGCAGATTCCATTTTAGCCATTGGAGCTAGAAGTAACTGACGGGGCTGTTCTGTATGGATTTGACACGTTGTACAACTGCCCTTCACTTCAGCAATCTTAATAGTAAAACTAGCATTACAAGGACCCACTTCAGCTTCCCCCGTTAACATTTTCAGTAGCTTTCAACACCACATATTTCTCTGGCATATTCTCACCTTTTCACCTTGGGGATATTTTTTCAGTTTCACCAGGACTTGTGGAATCTGGGATGGGGAGAGAAAAGTAATAATTTGACAAACCCTCAAAGACAGCTAATAAAAAAGCACAAAGAGGCACAAACAACAAAATATGGAAGCAGCAAATACAACATAAATATGCAGCAGTATATAGTATTAAAAACAGAGGTAAAAACAAAAGCGGGTAACAGCAGCCGAGAGATACAAAGGCAATGGCTAGAAAGCCTCAAAACAAAGCAGCAGCAGCAGAAGAAGAAGAAACCTAGTCAGGTACCCCTGAAGGCTTGCTTGGAAAGCAAGGTTTAACCTGACAGCAACTCAGGAATGGAGGGGGCCAGACTTGGAGGCAAGAGCAAAAACACTGTTTCCTTGTACTGCCCTACTCTACTTCATCCAGCAGAAGAACAGTGAGACATGCTGATTGGAATGCTCAGGAGGGAACATATGGGAGAAGGCAGACTCAAAGATACCCAGGTCCCAAGTCATTTAGAGCAGAGGGTCTCCAAACACTCGGCCGCAAGCCAGATGTGACCACAGCAAGCCTCTGGTCCCCTGGAAGACTCTGGCCCACCCAGACTGCACCCTCCAAACGACTGGAGCTGTTAACTGGATGTAACTATCTTCGACCTTCCAGCGGTATTGAAGACTGAGGATGTTGTGGAATTGGAACAGGAATGACAAAACTAGGTACCTCTGACCTCCATACTATCATGTGGCAGTAAGTTCCAGAGGTTATCTATTCGTTATTCTTTTGCTTTGTTCTACAACATTCCAGCCTGCTTAGGTTTGTGTGCACACATCTATCTCCCTCAATCTTCTTAAATTTATTCTCCTCCACAAGGACAGTGGGTTACATGATGTACTCAAGCTGGAACGGAGATTTACGGAACAGGCAGGGAATGCTAAATTGCAATTTGTTGAGTCTCTTTTGGGGAAACTAGCAGCGTCAGAGTGTGTTTACCAAGAGAACCAGGGAGAAGAAAGACAGAGCCATCTGGCTTATGTTTACATTGCAAAAAAAAAAACAGAAAAAGAAAAAAATTATACAGCTAAATGCAGAAACTCCTCGAGGCTCTGCCAAAGACGACAGCCCAGAAAGAAAGAATGCAAGAGGAGCTTGGGAAGATTCGTCTGTGCTTTGGGTCACTGCTAATGACATCAGGCACCCACTCCAGGAAACTGATCTGGGCATTTGATGAGAAGGGGGGAATCACAATTAGGAAGGAGTAAGTATGAGCACAACAGCATTGACACTGCAGCATGTGGAGAAAAGCCTCCAAAGCAGATCCTACAGTGAAGGATCTTGGGGCCTCTGGATTTTAAAGTGAATTTCTAAGTCATTAAGGCAAGTTAAATTATGCCAGGAGTAGGGCAGGGGAAGCCATCACTACAGCTATCAAGTGTGTGCTTTCCAGACCAGGGTCCCCAAGGTCAGTGGCTGTAACTGGAGCAAAGCTGGCAGAAGGCACTGCTCTGTCGACCAGCCAAGCCTCCTAATATTTATACCAGGCCTGGCCAATCCAGAGGTCTCCTACTGCCTGCCAATTGCAGAGGGGAACGTTATACACCCCTCATTGTTTTTATGCCTAAATGGGGCCCTGAGGCCTGAACACACAGAACCCCAAGCAGTTCATTACGCCAAGTCCTAGACACAGACCATGCAGTTTCTGGTTCATGCCCTGCAGCTTTTCCAATAATTGATCACCTCTGACAAAGGTTTAGAAGCCAGAAGTGGACAGTCAGTAGTCAGGTTCTTGACATATTCATCACCCACTAATCCCAGTTTAGTTTCTAGTCCGTGGAAAGGGGGGGGGAAGCATACAAACACAAACTGGATCATAGTCTCTGCTAAAAACTGAGAAATGACAGTCTGAATATTCTCCAGACACTGGTTACACAGTTCCAGAGTCTTCCCCCGCTATCATGAGAGAGACTCTCACAAAAATCAAGAGGGGGAGGGGAGCTGCAAGTAAAACTAAAACCGATGGCCAAACATGCAGACATGACTGGGCTGAAGCAACAAGAAACACTAACCATATATAGCAAGTCTGAAAACCACAGCGTGTTTTGGGAGAGTTTATAAGGCCTGTGCAATGCCTGGGGGTAGAAGAGGTAACCTGACACGAGGGGGGGGGGAGAAATGGCTTTGAAACTGTACTTGCAGGGAATAGGCTAACAGGAGTCTCTTCCCTCATTCAAGTCATTCACATGTAAAGACAGAGAGCCAAGACATCCTCCTTTCTGAGGCTATGCTAGTGACGCCAGTTCCAAGGGCACCACCACCCACTTGCCAGGGTAGGCCCTGCAATGTCCACTGATTTACCCAGCCTCCCACAATCACCTTCAGCCTCCATTTCTCAACAACCCCCAGAAACTCAAATGGTACGAGGGGAACCCAGGGGGAGTAGAGGGGAACCCAGGTTCCTCACCTTGATGTGCAAAACTAGCAGCCCCTTACCTTGAGGAAAGTAAAGGCTGTCCATTTTAGCTCCTCTGTCCCTTCAGGAGACTCGATCAGCCCTACAAAGCAGGCCTTCCAGATTTCCAGGATGAAAAGAGGGGATGGGATTCGCTGGTGAAAGAAACAAGGCAGAGAGAGAGACCAGGGTTAAGGAACTCCGATGCATTTAAACAGAGAAAACTAGGAATTCCTTACGCTCCCAGCAACAACATACTCAGGCCCCTGGAGAGTCAACCCTCACTATGCCACCAGCCAAGCTCTCTCGCAGACCTGCTTTGAACCGGGAGATGCTCCTGCCTTTGATCTTATTTTGATAAGGCATGAGGATCCTCTGTCGTGGTTGCATGTAAAATTTGGACCAGTCCACAACAGCATGGCCGGACACAATCACTCCCTGCAGGGATGCTAACAACGTTCAAAGTTTGGGCTTGTGCAGACCTCATCAAAAGATTGAGAACTGTTCTCTCTCTGTACAGGGTCACCTTGAAGACTTCTGTGTTGATCTGGAGATCCTGATGCTCCACCTGCCATGATGGGTCCAGGGAGCTCTTTTCCCTGCTGCTGACAAAACCAAACCTCTGCCGGCAATTGACGGTCATCTGGATATCCCTCATGGCCTGCTTCCTTGATGATGCTTTGATCAGGGTATCATCCAGGCAGGAAAAAAGGGAAACTCCCTGCTGTCTGAGATGTGCTACCGGTACAAACAGAAGCTCGGGGAATACTCTGGACGAAGCTGTCAGTCCAAATGGAAGTGCTCTGTATTTGGTAGTAGTCCTTGCCATGGCTGAAAATAGTGATGTCTGGGGTTTTTGTTTGTTTGTTTTTTAATGAGCCCTCTGGGCTGTTGCACTGGCAGGTCTGGCCATGGGAAGCGCTGGTGAGATGGTAGCCACATTTCCTGCCAAAACCTGCAAGGGCTCCAAGTCTGTTGTTGCTGGAAGCCCTCCTCTCTGCTAGTCACTTCTGTCAGGTGTCCTGCCAGGTTTAAGTGGGCATGTAAAAAAAACCCTTGTGCAGTAGCACAGGGAAAAAAGGGGACGGCCAGGTCTAGGTCTGACAGGCCCAAGTCAGCATACAGGCCTCAGACTCCCCCATGCAGTAGCACGGGGCGGGGGATGGGGGCCTGCCAGGCCTAAGTCAGCATGTGGACTTCCCTCTTACCGTAGCACAGGGGAAAGGGGCCTGACAGGCCCAGGTCAACATGAAGGCCTGAGACCTTCCTCGTGCAGTAACAAAGGGCCAAGTCAGCATATGGGCCTCAGCATCCCTTGCACAGGGAAAGAGAGAGAAAATAAAACATAGGGGGGAAAAGGCCTGCTAGGCCCAAATCAACATGTGGATCTCAGCCTCCCTTGCACAGTAGCACAGGGGGAAAAAGGCTGCCAGGCCTAGGTGGGAATAAAAGACCTTCAGGAAAAAGTGCTGAAAAACACCTCCTTTTCCATGTGTGGGGGCCAAGCCCTGACTAGGAAGGCAGAGGCAGGAAAATGGTGAAGAGGCAGTAGAGGAGAAGAAAAATGTGAGGAAAAAACATTGAGCTACAGAGCTCAGAGGATTAGCTGCCTCTCTGGAGACACCATTCTGCTGGCAACGGACAGTCCAGTTTTTTAGTCCTGTTTCTTCCCCTCCTCTGTCTTTGAGAGCTCACTGTCCTCCGGATTGGAAGAGGAGGCAAAGGTCTCGGAGTCACTGGGGAAGAAGATATCTCTACCTCTCTTTTTGAAGGCACTCTTCCTCCCCTTCCTGCTGTGGGTAGGCTTGCCCTTGTGCTTCCTCAGATCACCTTCCTCGGAGGATGAGTTCTTGCCAGTGACCGAGAGGGGAACAGGACTGAGACATCTCTGGCACTTAACCCTCTTAGAGGATGCCTTAAGACCACCCCCTTCTTTGACGTGGAGGGACCCTGCAGCAACCCCTGGCTCTGCATGACCTCCTGCACTGCCACCATCATCAGGGTGGACAATAAGCTTGTCCTGAGTAACTCGGCTTGATTGCTGGGTAGAGGGCTTGGCCTCCCCCTGCCCCCCCCCCCGAATCCTTATGCCCGATTTGCCATCCTGGCTACCTGCATTCTGGTGCCAGGGGAAAAAATGTGGGAAAATGGCAGGCACAACAGAATGCACAACCTCTCACCTGTTGTGATGTTCCGGAAGCCTGATTGCGCTGGTGGCCGGCTGCCACTCCACTAGGGCCTGCAAGTTGGTGGCCACCAGAATCCGAGCTCCGGGCCAAGGGCCGCTCAGAGCTGGAATATTTCGCTCTGGGCCGAGGGCCATTCAGAGCTGATGCTGTGGGGCATGCGGCGACGGCCCAGAGGGTCCGCT
>JAJKFI010000047.1:9039232-9081589 GCA_029204185.1 Lerista edwardsae
CCCAGAGGGTCCGCTCCTCCGCTGCGCTCCTCACAGGGCCCAGGCCTGTGTCATTCTCCTCTGGAGGCAAAGCTCTTCAGGCCTGCCGCTCTTAGCACGGCAATACCACGTTGACTGGCTGCAGCAAGGCTGCCCCGGGCGTGGTCCAGTCGGGCTCCCTCTCTGTGTGGGGACCCTGGTATGTAAAGGAGGAAGAACGAGGGCAACACACAAGGAGCAGGAGAAAAGGCATGAGAGGGAGCAGGCTACGAAGAAGACAAAGAAATGAAAAAGAAACCTAAGTCTTGGTTTTACGCTGAGCTCTGTGGAGCTCAGCTGCAGAAACGACCTTGTCCTCTAGAAGGCAGGGCTGGACTGGGGGTTGGGATGCCCTCCGATGGGTGGAGTCCTGGTTTGCATCCGGCCCTGCCTTCTGGAGTAGGAGGGGCAATCCCCTAGGTCACGAATGCCCCTCCCTTCCTCCTCCCAGTGGCAGAGTCTTCACTACAGGCTGAATATGAAATGTGTAGCGTATCTATGGGTCACCCAGGTGTCCCATCCCGTAACCGGCCACAAATTGCCCATACAAAATACAGCCTCCCTTGCGATGCTTGTGGATCCTGCACCCTCTCCAAATCATCCAAGTGAGCAAGGGCTAATAGCTCAGTTTCTGCTAGCCTGTCCCAGTTTGGCAAAGAGCAAGGAGGAGAAAGAGGGAAGCTTAGGGAAAGTCCTGCAGGGGTTGGATGATTCTGATTTAATAGGCCTAGCACCTAGTAAGTCAAGGGTGGGGACAAGGTCAAAGTGAAGACACAGAGCCAGTCAGCAAAGAGCCACAAAAGCAGTCTCCCCCTAGGAATGTAGGCTCAGGCCGGCAAGCAAGCAAGCCTGAACCAAAAGGCAGCACCTGCACTGCACTACTGTTAAGAGGCTTCCTTTCTGGTCCTCCCTGCAATTCGCTCTCCTAGCCAGAGCTGGGAGGTGGTACACACGCTAAAATCCTCACCTGACATCCGGCGTTCAGGACCCTTAAGCCCAGGCAAGCAGGTTCATTATGGCATCCCTTAGGCTAGAAATAATTCTGAAAGGATGTCATTACTGTATCTGCAGAAGGCATCAGCCCTAGGCAAGCCACCAAGGGGAAATGTGGACAGCAATTGCCGTAGGGGCATAGGGGATACATGGGTCTTGATTGCCGGCCCAGCTGCCATGGAAAAACAGGCGGTGGTGGGTGCAAAATGATGCTGGTGGATACTCTCTAGAGCAGCAATTTAAAATCTCTCTCATCTCATGGCACACTGAGAAGGTGCAAAATTTGTCAAGGCACACCATCAGTTTTGTTTGTTTGTTTCAGTTAACAAGGCACGCCGCACAGCTGGCCAGAGGATCATATTCCCCAATGACTCTCCCCCAAACTCCCAAGGCATACCACAGATCATTTGCAGCACACCAATGTGCCATGGCACAGTGGTTGAAAAATCCCTGCTCTAGAGTAGAGCATCTTCCGAGTCTCCAAGTTTGCTGCAGTTGTGCACAATCCTAAAGCACAGGAAGTTAGCCAGTTTTGACAAGGTCTACCTTGTCTCTACTCATCCGCAGACTCCAACTAAACACTGAAAGCCAGCAACATACAGCCTCTGGGAGTTTGTATGTGCTGTCATGACACTGGATGAGCAAGGCTGTCAATCTCTCTTTACATTTCCATTGTTTTAATCATCACTTTAGGAAAGCAGTTGTCCAATGCTTGGTAAATGGTATCACTTGCCAACTCTGCAGAAAGTAAAACCGATCCTAGACTACACCAACTCAGATTCCAAATGTGAGCATTCACTCATTAATGCTAAAGGGTCCTGCACATACAAAACCACCGCATCATTGAGGAGAGTTCTAGGCTAGCCTTTCTTGGGCTTGCTGGTTAGGCAAGCTTTTGGGGGCTATCAGTCTATTTACCAGTCTATCTATCAATTTACCTGAGAGCCCAATTCTAGGCATGTCTACTCAAAAGTAAGTTCCATTATAGTCAACAGGGCTAACTCCCAGGAAAGTGTGGGTAGGATTGTAGCCTAAGACACACAAAATCACACATGGGATGGTTGGAGTAGACAGAGGGAAGTTCATTTCCCTCTCACACAACATCAGAACCGTGGTCATCCACCTCAATTCACTTGGGGGAGAGTTAGATCAAGCAAGAGGAAATGTTTCATTACCCAGTGCATAATTAAACTGTGGAACTCCTTGCCACTTGATGTTGTGATGGCACCTGGACTACTAGATGCCTTTAAAAGTGTGAATGCCATATCTGAATGCCAGATGGAAGAAAATGGCAACAGGATGCAGGTACTTTGTTGCCTTGTGTGGCCCCAGAGGCATTTGATGGGCCACTGTGAGAATCAGGAAGCTGGACTAGATGGGCCTTGGCTGGACCCAACAAGACTCTTATTATGTTCTTAGTTATACTGGGTGTTCTTTTTCCCCCTTGTTTATGCGGACCTTCAAATATTCAATCCTCCACCCACAGTTTGAACAGCTTCACTATGTGACAGGCTATTTTATCTAGGCCAGATGAGCAGGACAGACACACAGCAAGATACAGCATCCCTTCCCTGGTCCAGCCATACCTGCATCCTTTTGACCATCATGAGTTGTTCCACCAATGGCTGCGCCTCTCCTGTGAGGTTCATTGTCCCCTCCAGCAGTACCACAGCATGGATGGTGGGAAAGCCAGTTTTGTTCAGTTGTTCCGAATGTACCGAGAGCATGGTGGGGATACTGTGAAGGTCAGGGAAAAAGAGATATTAAGGTCCAGTTTTCCCCATGTGCCCATGGAGGAGACAGGTCATTCACACTTGATGCTTGCCCACCTCTTGACAAGGCTGATGCAATCCTCCGCCTGGGTCCGCAACTGGTCGTTACTGACATGCACCAAAGTGTCACCCAGTTTGGCAAGGGACTGCTCAACTGTGCTCCAGGAAGCTAGTGAAGGAAAGGCAAAGGTTTAAGTTTCGATCAGGTAACCTTCTCAACCCAGCAAATTCAACTGAGACTGGCCTAGGTGAGGATTAGAACCCCAACCCAGCAATGTGTGCACCACATGTCTATTGGACCATCTCTCTTCTAGCAGCTCCCCTTGCAAAACCCTTGGGCTTTTGACACACACACACACACACACACACACACAATTTAGAAAGTAACTTTCAAGATTTGGAAATCTGGGAATCTCAGTCAGAAATCTGAAAGGAAAAATAAGGCCCAATAACAACAACATATATGCATTATTGCTTGCATCACAAATAATAGTGGGCTGGCTTGGAAGCAAGGATGGAATAGTTCCTACCTCCCATTTTCTGCCTCAAGCCCTTCAATGCCTTTACCTGTCCGCAGGCACAAAAGTAGGTTTGGTTGGATCTCAAGCAGCATAGAAGCAGCTGCCTTATGATTTGAATCATTTTTCCATCCAGCCCAGTGTTGTCATTGCTCAGTTGGTAGTGCTCTCTAAGATCTTTGGAAGAGGTCTTTCCCAATCCAGTGAGATACTTTAATGGGCATAAAAAGAGCCAAACCCAGAGCCTTCTATGTGCAAAAACATGTGTTCTGCATCTGTAGTATGGCCCCTACTCAGATTGAAATTTGTAATCAAGATTCGGTGCAGCCACAGTTATTCAGAGTGTGCGATCACACCTCAAGCTTTAAGTGTGCTAGTCCCATCTTGACACTTTGAAGAAAAAAAAAAAAGCATAGGAATATTTGCAAAGATTAGTTATTTTGGGAAACAGCTGGGAGAGCACTTGCCAGGAAAGGAAGCAGTAGTGCCATCCCATGTAGGCAAAAGAAAAGAATCAATGCTACTGGAAGCATGTGTAGCCCTGCTTCAGACCTCAAGGCTTTTCCTACAGTATCATTTGCCCCCACAAGTGTCCTTGAGGAATAATTCTCAATCAAGGCACATGGGCAGGTCCTGAGCACACACACTGGAACTCTGGACTTAAGCCCAGCATTCCTTTGAAAAAGGTATTTCCCATTCCTCTCTCTGATATAGGAGCACCAGTTACATACGCGTCTCTTCCAGCTTGGCTATATGGATCAGGGCCCGGTTCTTGGTGTCATCCAACATCTTTGCCAGGCGATCCAGACACATCTTGAGCTGGTTCTCAGCAGCTCCCTGCTCCACTAGCTCCTTCAGTTTCTCAGAGTAGAAGGCTGTACAGCGCAGCATCCAGTTGAGGGCACTCATCAAGGCACGGCACAGGCCAATGCATTCTTCTGCCTTGCCGTGGCAGCTATAGAAAGAGACAAAATGTGATCACAATGAGGAATCTCCAACAGTGATTCCCAAACTTACTGTGTCACAATGCCCTTCTTTGGCAGCGGCTTCTTCTTCCTGGCTCTCCCGGGTGCCACCACCTTGGACTGCACACAAGATCACGCACAACCCAAGATGCTGGCACTTGGGAGAGCCTGGAAGATGGATGCTGCCATACTGGACTGCACAAGAATCACGTGTGATCCAAGATGATGGCCACCTGAGAAGGCCACCAGGAATATCCTGCAGTTGTGGCAACACTACGTGGTAGTGTGGGCGCAATGTCACTAGCACCACGTAGGGGCGCCAACCAGCACCCCTGCATCAGTACTAAAGATCTTGGGCCGACACCAGCAGTAGCATCGGCCAAAGAGCACTGGCACCGAGCCGCCCTTGCGCCAGCTGAACCCAGCTGGTGCAAGGGCAGTTCTGAGAGGAAGGAGGGTGGGTGGGAGGGAGGGAGCAACTGGGTGGGGTGGGTGGGCCAGTGGGCATGCAGGCCTGAGGAGGGGGCGGGGCCGGGAAGCAACCAGTAGGTCGCATCCAGTAGTGTCATTCAGTAATGAACAAACGGAACGCTGGGCGGGACTTACCGCCTGATTGGCTGCGCGTTCCTGACACGGTGCTGCCTTTCCGAGCGCTGCGCGGGCACCCCTGGCTTCGGAGGGGGTGCCCGCTTGCCTGGGGGGCGCGCTGGGTGCTGCGGAGAGCCACGGAGGGGCGCGCCACCCGGAAGAAGCCCCCGCGGCGGAATGGCAGGCGGCGACGCGTTGCGGGCTCCCTGTCAATCAAGGGGTAAGTCCCGCCTAGCGTTCCGCTTCCTCATTACTGAATGACACTACTGGTCACATCCAAGGCTCTGTCCAGGGCTGTGTGGCTTCCTTGGATCTGTGCTTGCTATACAGCAGGCACAGATCCAAGGAACCCATAGGGGAGGCTGGAGCCTTCCTTGGGGTAAGGGCGCGAACGTGCCCTTGCCCTGGGGAAGCTGCCCAGCACACCTGAGGTGTGCTGGATATGGTGCAGGCCCGCCTGCCTCCCCATTCCAGCGCAATGTAGGATTGCACTCTTAGGTAAGTCATTATCCCAGCCTTAAACTCAGTAAAAAAGAGGTAATAATACCCACCTCCTTATAGGACTGTATTAAAGATTACTGAAAAAATGTATGTAGAATGAACTGAGTACCCTAAAACACGAAGAGAATGGGGATCATTATGGCCATTACCAAAGCACCTGGAACAAAAAGAAGGCCAGGGATGGCTGATGCTCAACCTTGTAAGGCTAGAACTATTTCTGTCCACTCCTTTCTTAACGGTTTCAGAGCAACCCAAGGAGGGGCAAGATAATGAGAGATTTCTCCTATCAGCCTTGGAGACCAAAATGTATGACAGGAAGAAACCAAGAATCTGGGGCTTGCACCCTGTGGCACTGCTGTGTACACTGTTGCATTCACAGCCACCACAGTACTTGCCTTTGTTTTAACAAATTAAAAAGGGGAAAGGAAAATTTTATCCAAGCCTGCGATTAAAATGGTCTGGCTCGGAAAGCGAACGAGGATTGAGGAAAGAAACCCTTTTGACAGGATAAGCGCTACCGCAGACGGCACAAATAATCCCAGACCTGAAGGGTTTAGATCAAATTAAAAACTAGAAGATTGAATTAACAAGGGAGAGGATTAAGTAGTGGACTTTGTATCTGGCTGAGAACAGCTGTTTATCGGTGTTCTGGTGACAAGTTAATATTCATTGTTTCTATTTTCCTACAGGAAGGAAGAGAGAGTTATTATCTTCCCCACCCCATTTCAATCTCCACAAACATACTCACCTGTTAGATCTAAAGGTCCTAAAACCATGGATTTTTGTTATTTTAGAAAGACCGTCTTTTCCTTTAAATAAAACGACAAGGCCAGACATAACCAAGTTACACGCAAGGCTGTAGATCTCAAGATGGTCTGTGTGGTGCCTGGGGCAGAATCAGGATTCCTGGCCATTCCAATGTTAAGAGATTATTTTTCCATTTAAAACGTTATCTAGTCCTTATGATCACAGTGATAATGTTTGCAAAGTGAGTCACTGAATGTGATGGGCACAAGATACTTCCTCATATCTCTTTACTTCAGGGACTCACCAACGGCAAGCCCAAAGATGTACTATTTTGTTCATATAAATACTATTTTGTTAATATAAATGCACACACATGCACACATGTAGTCTCTGTTGCTGTAGCCAACAGCTGAAACAACTGTTGAACAAATTGAAACAAAAGCCTGTTATCGTAAATAGAAGCCTGGGTTTTTCTTGGGTTCCCTATCAGTTTCCAGACCAATTCAAGGTGCAAATTTCAAGCTACAGAGACCTTAATGACTTGGGTCCCCATAACCAAAAGATCAGCTTTACTCTCTCATTCCATCATGATCCAGGACTGATCATAACTGCCTTGTACCGAGTCAGACCATTGGTCCATCTGACAGTGCAATCCTAACCTGGAGTTAGGCTAACACAGTTTGGCCAGCAAAGTTTGGCCAGCACATCTTAAAGTATGTTTGGACCACTCTCCGAGTCAGAGAGGCCAGCACACAGACATGCACCATCCTCCCTGACTCCAAGAGTGGTCCAAACGCACTTTATGGTGTCCCTTGTGCCAGTCAAACTTTGCTGGCCTAACTGTGCTGGCCTAACTCCAGGTTAGGATTGCACCCTAAGTCAGTACGATAAACACAGACTGGTTTCTGACAGGAGTTTTTCTCTGCCCTACCTGGAGGTGCCGAAGATTGAACTAGGAACTTTCTATATGCAAGCATGTGCTCAACTATTGAGCCACAGTCCTTCCAAAAGCAGCATTCAGTTGTTTGTGGGCGATCAGCCATTGCTCATGTCAGAAATGGGTCAACTTCAGTCATGTGATCCATGGCAATGGCCTACCTTCTGCCCAGGCAGCACACACAGACAGGTTCTCACTCTCGCCATACCTGAGGCGGTCGCAGAACATATCCATGATTTCCAGCAACGACTGAACACACTGGTCTCGGGAGAAGTCATCAAACTGGAACAGGGAAAACTAAAATAAACGCTGGTATCAAAAGAAAGAAGAGAACATGCAGAACACAGACTTAAGCTGCACACAGACAAATATCCTATGTAGATTTAGCTTTTATGTAATAAACCGCAGAGACATCCGATATGGCACAGAGATGGCATTTGAAACAGCTGCAATT
The DNA here is from genome assembly GCA_029204185.1 of Lerista edwardsae. Classification (NCBI taxonomy): domain Eukaryota; kingdom Metazoa; phylum Chordata; class Lepidosauria; order Squamata; family Scincidae; genus Lerista; species Lerista edwardsae. The sequence goes on from JAJKFI010000047.1 coordinate 9,046,726, forward strand.
TGTTCAAAGTTTAACATGAGCCAGTTCTGTTTGCATGATATTCAATCTTATAACTCTTATAACTTCTGAAGATCTAAGCCCTAATGCACCCACCACCAACCAAGAACCCAGGAAACGTGGGCAGCGCAATCCTACCTTTCGCGCAGCGCCAGCACAACGGGTTGAGCTGGCACTGCGCGCTTAGCCATAAGGCCGAAAGAACAAATCCTAGGCCCCTTCCAGAGGTGCACGGCCCCAATTCAGGCCGCACCGTCTCCTCGGATCTGCACCCGCTCTTTAGAGGGCACAGATCCGAGGAGAGCATGGGGGAGTACCGCAAGGGAATGAACGTTGCCAATGGCGGCCTTGCCATTCCGGCGCTGGGTTGGATTGCGCTTTAAGAGATAGGAGCATCCCTCGGGGTTGGGGCCCCACTCATATTTTCTCTTCCCTTCCAATGCTAGTGACTGCAGTGCTAAGGGTTGCTAGGCAGTAGCCACAGAGCGGTTGCAGAACTCTGCACAGATACCAAACAACGTGTTTTATTAAGTCCGTAGATAAAATGGGATAAAACTGTATAACTTGCAAACAAGACACGAGTGCTGGAGAGAGATCTGTGAAATGATGGGAGACTATACAGCAAAGTATGTGGATTTTTTTTTCTGAATACATTTGCAGTACAAAATCTGTGGGTATGGAACCCACGGATGTGGTTCTGCAAACTAGCTTCAAACCCAAGTTTCAAATTGTGGTTTAATGCTGTCTGTGGTTCGTGTTGACCTTGGTGCAGACGTCACACTAACCATATGTAGTGCTGAAAGGAGCAAGTAGGAGAAAGGGAAAAGGAGCCTGAAAGCCTGAAGATACACTTCTGGTCTCTCAAGCACAGTTAAGAGGCTGAGAAACATGACATCTGCACCAGACCAGGTCTATGTCAACACTCCAGAAAGGTTAAGCACATGACAATTTCAGGAATTTAACGTAGTGGGTGGTAGGTCGAAATTTTTCATAACCAAACTGTCATAAAATTGGCAAGCATCTGATTCTTCTGAATTGATACAAAACACATTCTAAACAGCCCCAAAACTATGGCTGAGCAGAGATGTCAACTCTCACTAAACTAAGCAGAGGACCCTAACAGTGCATGAAAATTTGTATAAATAATAAGCCTTAGTATAGCTTTGAATGTGGAAAGTGCTTCACATATATCTCCTTACAGTAATCCTATACGTTTGGACTATCACCCCCATACTACATGTCTGTAGTATGAAGACCGAGGCTGACAGGGAGTGGCTTACCTAAGGCCACCCCGTGAAAATTCATGGCATAGGTGAGAATCAAATGGAAGCTTCCTGATTTGCCGGTCATTACATAATGCCAGCCCTCTATCAGCCAGCACTCAATTTTCATCTCCTATTCTAGCTAACCATATAGGTTAGGCTGCTGTCATTCTGATTCATAGACCAAATCACAGACTACCCCATACATAACAGCTGAACTCCACGTTCAGCAAAAAAAAACTTGTGTAGGAATTCCTCCAGGGCTGTATCACGAATGCTACCTTGTATGTTTAAAAATCACTGCACACAGAAAACAAGCACATTGGGGAAGGAGCTAGGTTAAGACCTTCTTCCCAATATAACTTCCTACAGACGAGAGCTTTGGTCCCTGCCTGCAATCTAAAATGGTATAATCCAGTTACCAAAAGGTGTCTAAATGCATAGCTGAACTCTCAAGTCCATGGTTGAGCTTGAATTTAACTTACAACTTTCCCAGGTTCAAGATCTACAGCTTATTTATTCTAGATATTTCTTTAAAATATTTCTTCGCTGCCTTCCTACTGAAATAAATACAGTGACATTCAACGAAAGAACAATAAAACCAGTTTAAAACAAACAAAACCAGTCAATTCGAAAGATCTTTATAACTTGAACATATGAAGCTGCTATCTACCAAGTTTGGCCCCTGGTTATCTACACACTGACAGGCAGCAACTCTCCGGTGTTTCAGACAGAGGTCTTGCTGTTTTTCCCAGTGGGAGATCAGGTCCATTTAGTTGGCAGAACACAACCCACCCACATCCACTTCTGCCTTGTCTAGGTTGAGTTTTACTCTGGTTCTCAAGTCATGACATTTAGAAGTAATTATGGAGTACAGAATGGGGAAAATGGAGAAAACTGAGCACTGTGAACGTGCTGCGTAGAACCCCCCACAGCATACATTTTGAACTAGGCCCAGTAAGCAAATTCTTTCCTAACTGCCAAAGAAAACTCTGAACAGAAATGCTAGAGGAAAAATATTTTATTCTTCATTTTTCCATCGCACTTTTTTGGATTTTTGGTTACCTGTGCCTGCCAGCTTCCATCCAGCCTACATTTAGGAAGGAGAATGCAGTACAAAAAAACCCCACTTTTACATATGAAGCTCTAAGTTCAGCTCCTGATGTCTTAAGGGAAGTCAGCCCGCAGAGAGAAAAGACAATGGCAGCAGTTCTGAAGAGCTGGGTGCCAGTGCATGTTCTCAGCAGTGGCTTATTACTATACATAAAGGTAAAGGTTTCCCCACGACCGAATGGTCTAGTCGTGACCGACTGTAGGGGGTGGTGCTCATCTCCGTTTCTAAGCTGAAGAGCCAGTGTTTGTCCTAGGACAAGCTTCTGTGGTCATGTGGCCGGCATGACTATACGCCGTAGCGCACGGAACACCGTTACCTTCCCACCAAAGTGGTCCCTATTTATCTACTTGCATTTAGGTGCTTTCGAATTGCTAGGGTGGCAGGAGCTGGGACAAGCAACGGGAGCTCACTCCGTTGCGCAGTCCTGAACTCCCAACTTTCCGGTCAGCAAGCTCAGCAGCAGCAGTTTAACCCGCAGCGCCACCACGTCCCTATTACTATCCATACAGCTCCATAAATGTGCATGGCCCTTTACACAGAGTGTAGGCCCTAAGGGGCCTACAATGTCGATACTTACACGAACGAGACAACCAAGGGAGGGCAGGCGTCAAGAGGGGAAGCATATGTGACTGATTCACAGTTGTATGCATTTTGCTTCCACAGTAAACCGATATACAATTTCTTTGAAGTAGACACAATGGGACTGACTTTCACATAGACAAGCATAGGATTGTACTCTTACTGACAGTAGAAATATGTGCCAGAGTCTTTTTTTCCAGTCCAGCTAAGCAAGGACGAGAAGTTTGCTCTTTCCAAGTAACACTGGGCATATTCCTATGTTGTTGTTGTTTATTTGATTTAAATTATTTAAATTTATTTGATTTAACTTATTTGATACTAAGTTATGACAGAAATACAGTTTTCTTGTGAAAGATTGGGAAAGAAAGGGCTCAAGAGAGAAATGGGTCTGCAAAACTGGTAGATATTAACCGGGAAAGTGATAACACTGAGAAGCGAATACAGTTCCAAACCCACCCACCCCCACAAGCCTTCAGTTTCATTTTAGGGAGACCTGCCAGGCTGCATATTCAGACAGGATTTTTGGGTTGTGGGGGCATACAACCATGAGAGGCAGAAATGTGCTCTTGCTTTGGGTTTTCCTAATTTTACAAAAGCTGCAGCCTATGCATTCAAAAACTGAGGGTCATGCTCGGCAAGGAGGCTCCCATAATATACAAAATTGGTCCCTTCCTTTTGTGGGTACCAGGAAAGAAACTGATGATCAATGTTTGGGCAAAGAGGACAGGCAAATTAAATGTTCAAATGCTACCTTGCTGATGGCCATCAGAACAGTGGAATACGACACCATCTATAAACAAAGAAAAGAGAGAGAAATGTTACTAACCAAAGCTAAATAACAAAACAAAAGGCGACCCACAAACAAGCCCTGCCATTTCAACCGCCAAGGGGGGCGACAAGGTCACTTAACAGCGACGCAGCTTGTTGCTCAAGCACTGGTCTGGCACAAATTTAAACAGACATTTTTAGGTGATGGCATATTTGCTTCACATCAACTTTAGAGTGAGCAACTGGAGAAGGAAAAGGAGTTTTGAAAAGCAACCAAAAAGCTTCTTTCTACAACAAGATTTTGCAAGAATCTCACATGCACACAATGCAACAATTTGGGGGGGGGGGCGGGGAGGAAGGGAAGAGAACATCCTTCTTTTTGAGGAACAAGGCACATGATATATCATCATGATGTATCACTACCACCCACATGGCAAAAGGTGAACAAAAAAATCCGAAGTTATATTTCAAAGCCACAAGACAAAACCCTATACATATGCATCTGGGAGTATGTTGAATTGAAATAAATGAGATGTACTTCTGAATAGACATGCCTAAAACTGTGCTAACAGAAGCTTGGTAATACTGCTATTAAACATGCATTTACTGTTCTAATCAATTTCTAATCAAGGTAATGGGCCCATTTCAAGAGTTTGTCACTACCTTTAAATACCTTCCCAATAAAACAAAACCCCATGCAATAGCCATGCATTTTCTGCGATTCTGCAGAAGCTTAGAGTATGGTATCGGGTGCAGAATTTCTATTTGAGAATCACAGCTTTTAATTTTTTAAAAAAGGTTTCCTTATGGCTGACCCAATATGCTTGAAAGCATGTGGGCAACGTCTGTCGTTATCATCAGAACCTCAATTAGCTCCTTGCCCTTCTCTGTGACTTTGCAAAACCAGGACAAATTATGCAAAACTGAAGAACTATGCCAAACAAGAGAAACTACATTAGCTAGTCAAGCATTTGAGAAAAGTGAAGGCCAGTTCTAAGGAAAACGAGCAGAAAAACCTTGCTGGAAGTTACTTAGGTTCAGATTCTTGGTTCTGTAAGAATTTTAAGAACGCATAAATTCAGTAATTGAAAGGAATCATTCACCCCACTAGTCCTCAGCAGGTAGAAGGTCAACAATAGCTTATTACCTGGGAGCTGATGGCATATTTCAGGTAGGACAGAATCAGTGGGTTTGGCGCTGGACCAATCATGGCTTGTTCAAGAAGGGCTTCTGCAAGTTTAAAAAAATAGTGAGAGAGTCAAATCTAGGAAATGTCTCTCAGGAAGAGCAACAAAGATCATCCCAGGTTTTACAGAGGTCTCACACAAAATTTAGGGCACTCTCATGGATTGCCCAGCTCCTATATTTTGCATTCTCTGGCAGAGTTAAGAGGAGTAAATAATTCAAGGAAGACTATAGCTAGTTCATCATTCCACCAGGAATTCCGAGTAGGAAATGGACACCATCACCCCACCCCTCCCCATGCGCTGAATTCGCTGCAATCAATGCACATGACCTCTGCATGACCTCCTTAGCCTCAGATGGAACAAGACACGTGCGCACACGCCATCTCAGACGTCGCTTCTGCGAACCAGTGGTGTGTGCTGATACTTCCTTGGACTGAGGCAATGGGATGGCGGGACAAGGAGGATTTTTTGCAGCTGGCACACAGGTTCTCTCAGCAGAACTCACACACCAACTGCTGGCATGCGCTTCTCGCTGGCAGCTTGCCAACATGCCAGATCTGGCAAGGCAGGAAGGGGCAGTGTATGTCCTATCTGCTCAGTCAAGCTTTTAATTGACCGTTTGAATTACTACAGATGAACACAGAAGGCGGAGAGAGGGATTCTTCAAGACAGCCTCCTATTTTGCAGGCTTTGTTTGAATTTATTTCTCTCACGCAAATCCTTTATAAATCAGACCAAAAAAGGCCACTGGAAGGCTGGATCATTCACCCACCAGAACGCAAGCGCACCCATCAACATCTACAATGTGTCCAAAGGCTGAATTTGTTTCTTCATAAAGCACCTAAAAAATTATGTGTGACCTTCAAATAATTAAAACCTAATGCAACTTTAGGTGTGCTATAAATAGAGGTGGGAGAAAATGGTGATAACAAAATAAGAACACATGCTTTCTGCATTTCTCAGTTTTTGCAAAAAGAAAAAAAAACCCCACCCAAAAGCTGCAAAAAACCCTCAGTTTATTTTATCTTTACTCCTATTTAACGGGGGCGGGGGGGGAGACACAGGTAATGACTGTGGCTGCATCTGCTGACACTATCACCTGTACAGTATCATCTACCTCGTACACCTTTAAAGCAATTATAATTCATAAAGATAATCTATATTTTTAATAAAAACACATAACACTGCTTTCTGCATTTCTAACTTTGGAAAATACAAATGTCTGCGGAAAAATAAAATTGTTTTATTCTACCTGAATCTATAAACTAATCACCACCACCACTACAAACACGCCAACATGCCAGATCTGGTGTATGTAACCAACATTATACACCTTTCCAATTAACTATATCTAGTGGCGCTAGGATTACTCCTAGTCTCAGCTACTAACCACTTCCATGCCACTGGCATAACTTGTCCTCCGTAAGTACTTAGCCTACCCATCATTCTATCACTTTTTTTGCTTGTCAGTTGCCTCAAGCGTCCGCTACTTTCAAGATAAGCATGCACTTTTAAGGCTGGCAAAGTACCGACATGCCCTGGCATCCGCTGGGGTTCTGTTCGGGACCCTAGTGGGGATACCTGAAACTGTGGATACCGGGGACACTTTTTTAAAGATAGGGGAACTTCAGTGGTTTTGTTACAACAAGATTAAAAAAAGATTTGTTTTAATGTTCCCCTATCTTTTTAATAGGTGTCCCAGAATCCATGGTTATCCGTGGATAAATGAAACCGTGGATCCAAATCAATGGATACCGGGGCATGCCTGTAACTACAGGGCCCTCTCATCATGGCCAATTTCCTACAGTCTCTGCTATGTGCCCTAAAACATGCTGTACCTACTCACAGCTTATTTATTTAAATTAAGAGAGTTATATTCCATCTTTCTCCTACTCCAAGGCAGCTTCCCACCAAAATGACAAAGCCAACATAAAAACAGCAGCAAAACCACCAAATGTAAACGCAAGGAGAAGGGGGGAACTGAGCAGCACCAACATACCAATGGAGGTCAGAGCAGGCCTGCTGACATGTTTAAAAAAAGCCTTCAGCCTCCTGCAAAATCCTGGTAGGGAAGGAGCCATCTGCACTTCACACGGGAGGAAATTCAACAGGGTCGCTACTGAGAAGGCCCTCCTGCGTGCTCCCCCAAGGTAGACCTGTGGTGGCAATAGAGTGGTCCTGCAAGGGAGGTCATTCCTTCCCCCCCCGCCCCGCATCTTAAGAGTTCAACTTACTACACCTTTCCATAGCTGCTACCAATGATGTCCATCCATTGCAGGTATTCATGACATCATGATAAAGCTTCTCTTTAGTAGTCAAAGGGCAAACTTCTCATGTCCCACATGTACTTAAGCCCTTGAGGGTGCAATCCTAGCTGAAGTGAGGCCAGGACAGTTAGGCCAGCAAAGTCTGACTGGCACAAGGGACATCGTAAAATGAACATGGAACACTCTCAGGGCGCAATCCTACCCAGCGCCAGATTGGCAAGGCCAGCCGGCTGGCGGCATTTCCAACGCTGGGTGGGGGGAGGCTGGAACCTCCCGCGGAGCATACACTCCCTTATCGTAGGGGAGGCTCCAGCCTCCCCGATATGCTCCTCGGATCTGCGCCTGTTAAATAGCGGGCGCAGATCCAAGGAGACCGCATGGCCTGAACCAGGGCCACACGGCCTCCCGAACGGGCTTAGGATATGGCCATATGGCCGCTTCCCAAGCCCGCCCACGTCCCACCATCCCCCCACCCACACTCTCCCTCCCTCACCCGATCCCCGTGCTGCCCTGTCATGGCGCCTCCCTTGCACCAGCCGGCTTCGGCCGACTCTAGAGAGGCACTAAGCAAGTGCAACAGGACCAGCGCTGCCTGCAGCACCGGTCCCGCTGCCAACGCCAACGTAGGGGTGCCAGTCGGTGCCCTCCACGTCAGCGCTAAGCGCATAGCGTTGGCACGACTCCGTTGCGCCAACGCTGTGCGGTCCGTAGGAGTGCGCTGCCCGAGTCAGAGAGGCCAGCACACAGATGTGCATCATCTTCTCTGACTCTGAGAGTGGTCCAAATGCACTTTATGTTGATCCCTGTGCCAGTCACCTTTTGCTGGCCTAACTGTGCCAGCCTAATTCCAAGTTAGGATTGCACCCTGAGTGATATTCATTTCAACTCCAGGATTATTCCCCTATCAAACCGTGTGCCTAACAACCAAGGGCCCAATCCTAACCAATGTTCTAGTACCAACGCAGCCACAATGCAGCGCCTTGGCAAGGGAAGAAAGATTCCCTTAATTTGAGGAGGCATCCATGACTGCTCTCCCACCTTAGGATGCAGTGCATGCCCCATGAGCATAGCTGCATACGTGCTGGAATGCTGGATAGAACTGGGCCCAAAATCATATACTATAGTCCTTCACAATTATTCAAGCCCTTTGCAGAGAAATTTTTTTCTTATAACCTTCAGAGACAAAGCAGTCAAGTCTTAAGAGTAAAAAAAAATCTTCCTCCAAAGCTCAGCTGGGAAACTCCAGCAGTCACGCAAGAGTATTAATAAAGATCACTGTTGTTTATCTCCATTCATTAATCCACATGGTATGTTACAAAATTAAACAGAGCAGACCCCTGCTTTAAAAGCTTTATGGCCTTAAAAAAAATGCTGAGCAAACTTGAAATTCCACAGCTTGTACCATGCAAGAAATGATACTAAAATTACCATAAAAGTGTCATCTTGTTTTTAAAATCAGATAATCTAGTAACACAGAAAAAGAGGAGGTATGCAAACAAGGGCCAATGGAAAGTGGAACCCAGAAAGCTACGGGACTGTGATGATACAGAACTCAAAAACATACAGAAATCCAAGAATCAAAGCTTCTAAAGAACAGCTTCTAGTCCATGATTGATGAGAAAGGAAAATAACCCACAGATAGGTCTCTGAATCTAGAATATTATGAGGCTCCAAGTGGTCTGAAGGTACATCCACATTGAAAAATCAAACCAGTTTAATTCTCTTTGTGGCTCCTAAGAAAATTTGGGAGTTAGAAAACAGTAAAAGAAACCCTACCCCTTACAGAAGTATGCACTGTGCAGTGTTCCCCACTTCGGAGCCATTATAAATGTTCATTATAAATGAACAGATTTTAAACTGTTTTACTTTCGTAACACTAGATATGCCTACTATGCAACCTGGGACTCTTTATATAACCTTATTGTTCCTCACAGTGTTCCCTACCCGGTGCATTGCATCACTCCGTACACTAAGATATATACAGTACTAGTTCCATTCCAGAGGTTTGGCTGAAGTCAAAAAATATGAACTGTATGTTGAAATAGGCAGCTCTTGCTGGTCCGACCATTGTGCTTGGACGAACTGCGCCACTACGACTGAGGGTCTGCGCATGTGCAGTAGCACCGACACAGCCATCAGTAACTTGGATGTGATGGGACCCAAGGTATTCCATTCATCCCAGGGACTCAAACACTCACCCTGAGGAGCCTTATGCGTTTGTTGAACGTGGAGGCCCTCTTCCAAGGGAGCAAGCTTTCTGCCTCTGTTGTGATCATGAAGGTATTCTTGGAATGTGTGTGTTTGTCTGCATGGGGTAAGGAAACTTGAACCTTAGGCACAGGGGCTCCCAGCAGGTTCTTTTGCTTTTGTTCCTTCTTTGCTGATGTCACTATAGCTTCTGCACTGGGGGGGGGGGGGTTGCATCATTGTGTATCATGTTGTGTGCACGTCTGGGTGTGTCTGGTGTTCTTGGGGAACCGCCCAATGGTTTGCAAAGGTGCCTGTTGCTGTGCTGCTTACTCCCAGTACCTACCAGAGGTCATCCCCCGCAGCACTGGCTGTTCATTGGCCCTGCCCCTGTTCTTGTCCCATTCACCCTGGAGGCACTTCTCTGACCACAGGCATTGGGGCTAGGGGGATTTGGCGATTGACTTTTTGGACGCCACACCCATCATGCACGGACACCACACCAATGTCAGGATGCTGTTCTGTGGGTGATGGGTCGTGAGAGTTTCCATGGATGCTGTTAGAGTTGCACCAGTGTTACTATGTGCGCTGCACTGACGTGGCATCGCTTGGATGGGCTTAGGATACGATGGGCATCACAGTGGCATTCACGTCGCATCGATACAGTGTTTGAATAAGATCGGGCTGTTAGCATTCCTTGAGGCCAGCACACTACGCATTTTGGAACTAACGGGCAAGAGCAGGCAGACCAGTACTACATCCTAACCAAGGTAGCTGCAGCTCACCATGGAGCAAAGACATTTATCCACTTACTCCGCAGTAAGCCCCCAGCAGCCCAAGAGGGCTGCTTGGACCTGCAAAATAGAAGACGCAAGTCTGAACTACCCACGGTGGCCCAGATCAGGGGTTAAGATTTGGTCTAACAGCCAGGTAATCCCATAGTAAATAGGCTAGGAGAGAGGGAAATAGTATCATTTGCGGTATATCGGAGTACTCATTGAGAAATTTCTAGCCCACTTTTCTTATAAAGTTATCATAACAAAACACATAAAACAATTAACACAACATTCAATTGCATGGTCCCTCAGTGTAGTGTTAACACACATCCCAATCCTATGATGCCGGGCCATAGCAGCAGCAGTGCCAAAACCACTGCATCCTACAGGTGCCCTGGCAGCTGCTGGAGGCACCTCAGGAGAAGGGGACAGTCATTCCTTTCCCCCTGGGTGCTGGTCTGCCAAATAGGCCTGCTCAAGTCTACGCCAGCTATTTTGCTGACACAGACTTGAGGGCCTCCTTGTCGGGCCACACAGCCCAACAAGGAGGATAGGATCCGGAGGTGGAGGCCACCGCTGGTCCCACCCCCTGCTTCACCCCTCCTCCCATCCAGGACCACCCCTTCCCCACCTAGCTGACACTGCTGGAGCACCAGCCGTATGGCCCACACTAGGGTGCAGCGCCAATGCTCCCTCCTCACCAGGTTCCATAAACATGCTTTACAGCACGTGTACGACACCTGGAGCCAGCACTGAGCAGCAGCGCTGGCAATACAAGTCCATAGGATTAGGTTCGCTTTCCCTTTTCTAGCACTGGGATGCACAACTCCATCCAAATTCTGATGTTGATTCAGCCATTCCTATGGCCTGCTAGTCTGTCCCAATATCCAGTACACACCAAGTAAAACATAACTGGTATCTCTTTGCAGGTAGCACGGTGTGCTGGGCAAAAAAGGAAATACTTCCAAAATGTCACAACACCCAACTCTTTTTATTTATCTATTTCATACTTCATAGCTATCTACCTGCCAAAGAACCCTAGGCAGGGGCGTAGCTAATGAAAGCGTAGCCCAGTGCAGAGGCCAAAGTGATGCCCCAGAAGAGATGCCACAACAGGAAATGATGTCACAGTTGTATTTTTGTTTTCTTGGGTTTTTTGGCCATAACATTTGATAGAATGAAGATATTACACTCCAGTTTGTTTCATTGCATTCTGCATGAAATTCTGTACTGAATGAAATATAACATGACAATATTATTCCAACAAACTGCAATTTAACAAACCGCTATTTTTACATGACAGTTATATTTTCGTTTTCTGGTTTTTTGGCCATAATTTTTGATATAATGAAGATATTATACTCTGGTTTGTTTCATTGCATTCTGCATTAAATTACCTCTCCAATGCTACATAACATGATGGTATTATACATTATAATTATCAAGGCTTTCACAATTTTGACCACTAGTGTCAAGCTCAGCTTGTTGCCCCCCTAAAGCTTGTTGCCTGGTACAGTTGCACCCTCTGCACCACTGTAGTACACCCCTGATCCTAGGCAGCAGAATGATAACTACAAGACAACAGAAGGAGAATTTATTTTCAGAAGAAAAGTAGTAGTTGCTCTGAATCCGCAGCCCCACTTGGATCATTTTATACAAAAAACTCTTGAAATCACTGATGGATCTTCCTGCAGTCACTAAACCTGATTTAACCAGTTGCACCCGTACAACCATGAGGAGCTGGAAGCCACTGGGATGGCTATAGAGCTTTCATCAGTAGTTTCAAGAGCCAAGCAGAGGTCACATGCAAATGTGGAAATTGTAACAATGGAAGCCACTATACAATGTGTTGCTCAGAAGTTACGTAATTATTAAGGCAGACCCTCACAACTGAACATTTATAAGCAGCACAATCAATTATCCAGACCTGCTAGATTCAAGATGTCCCATGTTGTTCCCTTGGGAAAGAATTTCTTCATGTTTACGGCCCACTGGTAATCACTCCATCTCTCCTTCCAAGCATGGAGGATGGCCTGTTTGAGGTTGACCACTTTCATCATCTTCCTATCCTGAAAGAAAGAGAAAACGTGACCCCCACAACTCCACTCTGCACCACTGTCACGTGTCTATCACTCCATCCAATAAGCTGTTCATAAACAAATCCATAATTATTTTGGGAACGTGGAGGGATTCAAAATTCCTACGTTCATTAGACTGACAGCCCAATTCTGTGCTGCTGGGTTCCTGTGGGAGCAGCGGTGCCAAAACAGCCCCCGCTGCTTCCTTTGTGAGTTAGCAGCTGCTGAAGTCTACTTGAGAGAAAGGGATGATCATCTCCTTCCCCTGAGGAAAGCCATGGGCCCACCCATGGGGCTACTCCAGTCTCCTCCTGCTATTTTGTAAGCAGAGACTGGAGAGCCCCATGTTGGGCTTCCAAGCCAACATGGAAGGTTGGAGATGCAGTAGCGAGTGCCACTGCCAGTCCCACACCACCTCCCGGGGCCATTCCACCCTTCCCCTGCCCCAAAACTTGCATCCCTGGTCCATGATGACACTGAGTCCAGCGATGTGGTGTCAGCGCCATGGCGTTGACCCAGTGCCGGCACTCCCTCTTCACCAGGTGCAGTAAATGTGCTTTATGGTATGTTTACAACACCTGGAGCTGGTGCTGAGCCCACAAGATTTGGTTCTCAGATTGCATTTTCTCAGTATTACCCACATCCGAGTTTGGGCAAGAATCTGAACTAGAGTTTCCCATGGCCAAGCCCACCGGTCAGTGCCCTGGAGTGCGTACCATGCTGGCCCCATCTCATCCTGATATTTGGCTATCAACAAGCTGCCTGCCAGTGCCTCAAGAACCTATGTTCAAATTATGAAAGAGAGACAAATCCGAATGGAATAAAACTTTCAATTTCCACATCTGAAAACAACACTTGCAAAGTAAAGCAGTGTAGGGACATTAAGGTACGGATAAAAGTACTCTCCCATACACATAGCCCTGTATTTCAGACAATATATCATTATTTCTCAGAAGCACCTCTCTTTCTAACCTTACCCACAAAGTGATTATGATTGCAAATAATTAAATGGCATGAATGCCAAAGACATACATTGCTTGAAAATGTTCTTGAAATACATTGCTATTTTGCAATGTAATTTGGATTATAACAAAAAGTAGACTTTTGAACTTTGCCTTGAATGTCACACACACCAGCAAACTTGCACAGGCCCCTTGGAATTAGGAAGCTCTGTATTCTACCTCCTCTGAATCTGTCAAAAGATTCAGGGACAGGCAAGAGATGTGAGGTGGCCAATGACACCAAATTATTCAGGATGATGAATAAATGGAGTGAATTCATACTGAATGAACAGGCAACAAAATGGCAAATGAGGGACAATGTACATAAGAGCGCAACCCTAAACTGGAGTTAGGCCGGCATAAACTAAGCCAGCAAAATTTGGCCAGCACAAGGGCCACTATAAAGTGTGTTTAGACTACTCTTGGAGTCAGGGAGGGTGGCTCACGTCTATGTGCTGGCCTCTCTGACTCCAAGAGTGGTCCAAATGTACTTTATGGTGGTCCTTATGCCGGCCAAACTTTGCTGGCCTAACTTGTGCCGGCCAAACCTCAGGTTAGGATTGCGCTCTGAGTTTACAGTGATGCACATTGAGGCAAAAAGTCCTAACTTCACATATACATTGATGAGATCTGAACTGGCAGTGACTAGCCAGAAAAGAAATTGTACTGTCATGGTGAATAGTTCAGTGAAATGTCACGTCCATGTGAGGCAGTTGTACATACGGCAAATTTCATGCTACAAATCACTAGGAAAGAGATTGAAAATAAAACTACCAATATTGTAATACAGTACAAGTGTGATATAGCTACATTTGGAAGGCAGAGTACAGCACTGAATGTCCTTTCTCAGTAAGGATAACATTGAGCTGGAAACAATGCAGAGAAGAATTAAGATTCACTGAGTGTTAGAGCAATTTCTCTACAAAGAATGGCTATAACTTTTGGGACTTTTAGTTAAAGACTGCAGTCTGAAGTGCACAACTAAAACAAAATATGTGTGAATTGTGCTGAAGTAACAGGTTTCAACTTGTGCACCATTAACCTCAAATTAATCCAAGCCTTAGGACTACGGAAATGATACAAAGTCCGGCCTTTCATCTCAAATAACCACAGCTATTCCTTATGTATGTTAGATTGGGAGGCTAGAATCCCAAATCAGTGACGGTCAGGCAAGCTAAGGCACCAATACATTGTACATCATCACCGCTATAGTACATCATTACACTATAAGAGTAATAAGACTGTAGACTAGAAAAGGGGTGAGCAGAAAGTAGATCACAGTCCTTTAAAGGACCATTAGTCAAGCTTCAGCAAGCCCCCCTAGTATTTACTGTGATTCCGGCAAAAGATGCTGGAGAAACAAGCCATGTCTTGCGTCTTTAAAAACAAGAGTGCAGGCTCAGGGACACTCGACACAGGTCAGTTAAGCCATACTGCACTCTAAAGTTTTAATTTCAGAATGCATAACTGGAACCTGGGAATTCGTGTGTAGATAAAATTAATAAGCAGACTACGCAACGCCAAGGTTGGCTCACTCCCGGTCTACAGAACAAAGGTAGGTTAGGGTTCTACGTTGCAGCCCTAGGAGAGAGGGGTACAATTGGACAAAGTTTTTAAAAACCCCTCTAAAATCTCAGGGCTTCTAGGTTCCTTCTTTATAATGTTTATCTCACGGCTTACTTACCCGCTCCCTTTCCTGAACCAAAGAAATACACGCGTCTCTCAGTTCCTGGATTCCACCATCTTGACACCTAACAAAGAACTTCGACTGGATTGGCTGGGACCAAGCCAGAGGCTGCGGGGGTTCATGGGAGTTGTAGTTCTGTCTTAGCAGGTTTGCCCTGCTTAGAGCAGTACAGCTGCTTAATGTGAATTTGAAATGTAATGCCTAACAGAGAATGAAAGCTTCGTAGAAAACGGAGAGAGGCGGGTTTTTCGTTATTCTTACTCATTCGCATACCACGATTTCAAAACAAAACAAAAAATTCATTTTAACCAGTTGAAATCCAAGAGCCGACATGAAGGTGATCGGATGAGAAAAGCCACACCTGTTGAATGTATGCTTGTCATGTACGTGTGCAGATCCCGGGCAGACCGGGGAACGGGGAAAAACACCCTTGGCCTGTTTCCAACGCAAGTTAAAACCCAGATTATAAATCACTTTCGCTTGCCATTTTTTTATTTAAAAAAAAAATGGTTGCCAGTTTTTCAGCGAGCCTCTGTTCCTGTGCCTGTAACATTAGCTAAAACTACAAGAAGAGGGCGATTAAGCGGCCATCTAGGCCATCATCTTATTTCTGACAGGGTTCAACCAGATGCTTCTGAGAAATTTACAAGCAGGGCATGAAGGTGATGACTTTCCAGAATTGCTTTACTACCACCGTCCCTGTATTCAGAAGTACACTGCCTTTTGGTATGGAGGTAGCATGTATTTAACTATGTGATCAATAAATAACTGTTGTCGGGGGAATCACCCTACAGAGAGAGACTCCCTAGTGCTCCTATCTCTTTAAGCAAAGAGATAGAAGCCTGCTCGATTGAGGTTTCTTTCCCCAGCATGCGTTGTCTCCTGTGAAAGTTGAAGCAGAACCCTTCCCAATTCAAACCTTCCCAAAGCAAGCAATTCCCTCCTAAGAGCTTACCAAAAAGAAAATGAAAGTCGACAAAAGAATGCCAGCTGGACTTTGATGTTTCAAAAAGAGAAAAGCACTTTATTAATGTAGGCATTTATTTAGACACAAGAGTGATACGCTTCCATTTAGACACAAGAGCAATATGCTTCCATGCAGGCCACAGAACTTGTGTAATTTGTACATCTGGGCTTGATCAGTTATAATCAACATGCAAATGTGGAAATGGCAACAAGAAATAAAAACATTGGCAACCTGCTATCGGCAATTTTGGTGATGTGGGACATCTGATTGGTGGTCCTTCTTTGCTGCTGCTCCCCCTCCCCTCCAGTGACCCCAACCAAGGGTCAGGAAAGGGAAGGAGGGGTGATCACAGAGGGTGGTCAGATGCAAACATGGGTACATTCAGCAGCAACAATGGTACCAATATGAAGACAAGATGACAATAGGGTTGGCACATTTAAACAGGAAGGGGTATTTACATATTTAGAAAGGACAATAGAGTAGACAGGAAGGAGGTATGGGGTAGAAAGGAAACATTAGACAAGAATACTAATTACAAATTCAGCCACAATTGCTTGATTCATTTGATCCGGTTATTGATGGGTGTGAACTGTTTGCAACCAACAGTATTACAGTTCCCCCTTCCCAATACAAAGGAAAGGAACATCAGTATTGTTGGAGGCACCAATATTGATAGGCTATCGGGTGTGGTTAGTACTTACAGAGGAAGATACAACTTTAGAGTTGGGATCTTCCTCTCCCCACCTTCCTGTCAAAGGACATCCTGAGGTGGCAGGAAGGGGGCTTGAGTATGAATAGCCATTATTAAATCCTGGTGTACAGTAGTGGTGATTAACAACAGATACGGAAGACAAAGGCAAGAACAGTTCTGCAACATTCTAACGCCTTTCCCCCCTTTCTCTTTCTGCTGAGAAAGCACTATTTCTTTAACAAACATCTACCCAGCCAAATCCATATTCCTTTAAAACTGCTCCATGCTTTCCCTAAAACACAACACTCTGTTTCCTTTACAAAAGTTATTCTAATGCTCCAGCCCTCTTCTGTTGCTGCTCCAGATTTTGGTGGGGAGACTTCTTGGCTTAGCCCAAAAAGACTTTCCAGGTGAGTTTATTTCCTGGGCAGATTAGAATCTAAACTGAGAGATTCAGGCAGGACTTGTCCTTGCACACGCCCTTTGTCAGATACTTAGATTTGCATCACAAGACCATTAGGATATGTTCGGATGTTGATGGCACCAATTCTTAATGGCTCTGGAGTCAGCATTGTCTTGTGCTATCTCCGGAGGATCACCTATGTGACCTCCTCTTTGCAGGATAGCAGCTCCCAGGATGGAATCCAAAATGTAGTTAGACCTGTACACGTGTAAAGGAAGGAGAGGATGTTCTCAACACTGCCCCCCATGGGGTCCATACCTGTTCCCATCACATCCTGTTCTTACCCCTTCACAAGTCCTGCATTAGGTGTATCTCTTACACCTCCATCTGACCATCATGAGCATAGCAATCACAAGTGTTACCTATAGGACCAAAATAACCACAATGGAGTACAGAGCCACATTTAAGGAGCTCTCAGTAGTTGGACTGTAGCCAAGAAGGGTTTTCCCATCAAGAATTGCTGCTGGTCACCTTTTACTGTGACCAAAACTTTCACTGTTTGCTGGTTACTGTGCTACACTACAAGGGTGGTGTTCTTGCCTAAAGCTTTCAGCTTCAGAAGCTCATACAGTCCATGAAATAAGACAGGTTCCAAAAATAGACATTGACTTGTCCCACATCATAACCATTGATAGAACTGGCCTCACATGTCAGCAGCTTGATCTGCAGCCATTGACAAGCGATAGTTTTCTCCACACCAAGAAAGTTACACCTGCTGATTGCTGTAAATCAAACTGTTTTCAAAAGCACCAGAGCAAAATAGCCACTTTCTGTCTGCTCGGTTGGCAACCCTCCTTGAAAACCTATATATGTCTGCCCAAGCAGTTATGTGATTCAAGATCAGTCTCCAACAAGCCATTTGAGAGACGCATTGTAATAACTGTAAAGGACTTATATACGTATATATATAATGGGATGTGTGTGTGTTTGTATGTTCCACCATAACACTGGAACGCCTGGAGCGATTGACACCAAACTTGGTACACATATGCCTTACGATCTGGAAAGAAATACTGCGGGGGTAAGACACCCCTAGCACTCCTAGGGGTGGGGGTGGGAAGGGGGTGCCATGTAAAAATACTTGAAAACTGCCGGTATTGGTATCGAATCCATAGTTTCCGGGGTTGCCGAGCTGAACGGTGACACTCCCGATGCCATTTAAGTCTAGGTTCAGCCCCCATCAGCATAGGGGGTGAGAAGGGGTGCAAGATACAGTGCTTGGAAATAGAATATCCATAGCACACTGTTGGTGGCGTAGAGGACACCATTTGATTTCAGATTTCAAAACTCATCCCACTTCTAGAAATACTGTAAGGGTAAGACACCCCTAGCACCCCTAGGGGTGGGGGTGGGAAGGGGGTGGCATGCGAAAATAATCAAAAATGGCCAATATTAGTGTCCAGTCCATAATTTTCGGGGTCGCTGAGATGAACGGTGACACTCCCAATGCCGTGTAATTCCACATTCGGCCCCCATCGGCATGGGAGGTGAGAAGGGATGAAAAATAAAATGTCTGAAATGACCGACAGTGTCGAATCCATAGTTTCTGGTCTCACTGAGATGAATACTGACACTCCTGAGGCCGTTTCAGTCCACATTCAGCCCCCATCAGCATGAGGGGTGAGAAGGGGTGAAAAATAAAATGTCCAAAATGATCGACAGTGTCAAATCCATAGTTTTTGGGGTCGCAAAGCTGATTGGTGACAGTCCCGATGACATTTAAGCCCAAGTGTAGTCGAATAGAACTCTGTAGAACCTTCTGGAAATTTTTAGAAATCATTATGTCCCGGTCTTGGACTCCAATCAAATACTTGCCATGTTACCAGGCAAGTAGTCACTGAATACAAGTCTATCGACACCATAGTAGATGCCTATGAGGTCGTCAATTTCCCATCAGACTTCCTAAACTCACTTGATTCGGCTGGATTGCCACCACATCGTCTTTTACTTACTGTGGGATTATTATTATTTTACTAGTAATATTTTACTACTATACTATTTTACTATATTTTACTAATTATTTTACTACGGAACCTCGACCCGCCAAAACTTTGCAACGGCACAAGGCTGTGTGTCAAGAAGATGTTGGGTCATGTAATTGAAGCAACTATCTTAACACGAAAGGGAGAGGGTGAAACAATTTTTATCCCACTGATACAACTCATTCCGACGGATCTTCCTTTTAACTTTAAGAGATTGCAATTTCCAGTGAGACTTGCATTCTGATCACGAACAAGTTACAGGGGCAGTCTATTAAGTACTGCGGAGTGGATTTGAGATTGCCATGTTTCTCCCATGGACAACTTTATGTTGTTTACTCAAGGGTGGGTTCACCCAAGAATTTATTTATTCTTGCTCCTGGAGGTGAAACTACAAATGTTGTTTATAATCAAGTTCTGAGTTAAATTAATATTATAGTGAATTTGTAAAAGATTTTACTTTATAATTTTTATACTGTACTTAAGAACATAAGAAGAGCCCTGCTGGATCAGGCCAAGGCCCATCTAGTCCAGCTTCCTGTATCTCACAGCGGCCCACCAGGTGCCCCAGGGAGGCATGAGACAACAAGATGCTTGCATCCTGTTGCCACTCCCTTGCACCTGGTACCAGTAGCCCACCACCTTTGTAAGGAGGTTGCACAATCCATCATTGCCTATAGCCCACGATGGACCTTTCCTCCAGAAATCCATCCAATCCCCTCTTAAAGGCATCAAGACCAGATGCCATCACCACCTCCTGTGGCAAAGAGTTCCACAGATTAACTACCCGCTGAGTAAAAAAGTAACTTTTTATTTACTTTTTATTTACTTATACTTTTAATTTCCTGTACATAACATTACTTCGATTTTACACTATAGATAGAATTCATTCCTTTTCCTGTCTAATAGAAGCTTGGGATACATAAATACCCGGGCAACGCCAGGTAAGGACAAGCTAGTACTCTAAAAAGTAGGACAAGGATGATCATGTTCCATGTGCTCTGAAGTAGCCCTTTTCTCCTGGAGAGCTGGTCCTGCACTGGTAAGGAAATGCATGTGAAATAAGGTTTGTTATTGTATTTGTAAGCTGCCTTGAAGGCCTATTTTGGGTCAAAAACCAGACTAGACATGTAAAAATAAAACAAATAAATGAGCAAGGAGACTGGTAAGATTTAATACCAATTTTTGCTTATGTATGATTTTTTTTTTCCATTATGAGTCTGCTTAGCATCTCCCTTAGGCTGCTCATTTTACCATTTTTTTCTATACAGAAGTAATCCTCTGTATACGATGCTGTTCTTGTAGCCATACACTTTGCTTTGTTTCTCCCAGCCTGTTAACTGGGTTTTAAGTTCTTAAACAGTAAGCTTGAGATTTTGCTCTTGCACTGAGATTCTCCTCCTGTTCAGTGTAAAGGGAAGAATTTCACAATCCTTTGGATGGTTACTCATAAGTAGGTCCCATTGTATTAAATGGAACTTTCACCTTGGAAACTTATGCTCAGAATTGGAGCCTATGCAGGGCCGGCTCTAGGAGTGACAGGCCCAATATGGAGCATTCCCATGGGGCCCCCACTCATCAAGAAAAACATTTGTGGTGCCGCATGTGGCACCTGGAAATAGTTGGTGTTGACCTGAGATGACATCACCACTAACTTCTTCCAGGAGGCCCATTTTGGGCAGTTTAGAGGGAGCGGCAGGTCCAGTGATGTCATGTAGGGGAAATGCGGGGAACTCAGTTCCACTTGTTAAAATTAGGGCTGACTCCGCCCACTTCACTCTGCGGCGCTTCCCCCTTCCTCCCCCCTCCCGATTCCTCTGCAAAGAACTTTTCTTCTTGGTTGGCTGACACTCAGAGGGTTAAAGGGAGCGACTCCAGATTCCTAGAGGGGGAAGGGCTGCAGTGGGGAAGTCCCGTCCTGCACAGCCCCCTTCCTCGCTCCCTCCAGCCACACACGTGGAGTCAGCAGCCACTCTGGTGAGTCTGCAGCCCAGTGGAGAGAAGGGGTGTCCTGGGGGTGCGGTGGCAAATCGAGGGGGGCCCCCGAGGGGACAGAGGGGAGCCGGGACTTTTTGAAGCTGCCCTCCTGATGTGCCAGGCGTAAACAGGCTTTGGTGTGGGGAAGCACCCAAGGGTGCTGTCCGGAGTGGTGCCACCCCTCAGCCCCTTCCACAGGTTCCTGCCTCATTCTGCTCAGCCAGCCTCGGCTTCGAGGCTGCTGCCCCCATGCCAATTTTCAACTTCCCTGGCAATTTTGAATAACTCCACCTCGCCTAGCCGCAGAAACCAAGGAAAGGCTTTCACCACTGTCTCTCCAGTCCAGAGCGTTTCACTGGCACTCTGGGTGTGAGGCTTCTTTGGGAGACTGTCCCCATCACTATTGGACTGTAATTGGGGTGGGGAAATTCTTCACTTTCTGTTCTATAGGCGCCAGGCACTGTACAGAACCGGCTGGCTCTGCCCACTCATCGCTGACATCGTCACTGGCTAGGAACCAGCCGCGGGTAGACCTGGGCTCTGCCAGCCTCCAGCTTATCACATCACTTCCGGTGGGTGGGTCCTGACACTTGCCAATCAAAAGTGAGTTCATGTTCATAAATCATTTAGGTGCCACCACTGGGCAGGTCCCAAGGTAAAGCTGCTCTGCTCACCCCATTGACAACAGCCCATAGATATCCCAGCTGCTGCAGTAGGCAATATGCTCGCCGTACTGGTGTGGGGGCCCCCAAAGTGCAGTTCCCAATGTGACAGCATTGGCTTACAGCTGGCCCTGAGCCTATGTACTCCAGCAGTAATAAACCTTTCTCATGGATGGTGTTGGCATGCTGATTAGTCTCGTGGACAAGTGGTTATCTTATTCCTTGTAAAATACATGCTCCTTTTGGGTGAGGGAGGACATTTTCTGGATCCCAATATCTGCTTTGGACTGCTGTTTCCTTCAGGGAATGTAGAACTTCTGGTGGCTGGCAGCACAAGCCTAAGCATGACTACTCAGAAGTAAGTCACACTGAGTTCAATGAGACTTGCTTCCAGGTAAGTGTGTCTAGGACTGCAGCTTGGGACACTCTCTTCTTAAAACTGGAAGCAGAACATAGTACTTAAAATGGTCTACTTTTAAAGCCCATGAAAGTAAAAGCTACTCAGCTGGGAGCATGGTCTGAAAGCAGACGATACAGCCACCTTGCTAAAGCTAATTGGGTGTAGGTCTGATCAGTGGGCCTGGATAGGAACTCCCTGTGAACCCCATGAAACTTGCCTTGAATTCCATGATGGAAGAAAGAATACAAGACCATCTGTGTGTATGTGTCTATGGGCAAGCCTCCTAACAAGAAGCAATTATAGAGAGACATAGGGCCAAATCCTATCCAATTTCCCAGCCCTGATGTAGCTATTCCAATGGGGGGGGTGCACTGCATTCTGTGGTGGAGGAGGAGTCAGGGAGGCCTCCTCAAGGTAAAGGAACATTTGCTTACTTACCTGGGGGCTGCATTGGCATCAGAAACTTGGATAGAATTGGACTAGCATACTGCAACTGCCTCTGATGGCTAGTAATTTTGCACTGGGTGCAATTTCATCGTTCAATCCAATTAAAAGTGACAGAACCACACTCTGAGAATCAGCCGATTGGAAGGAAGCAAGGCTGCAGTCTACCAATTAATCAAGCAGAGAAACAGCAGGGAGCCTCCTCCATCTCCTGTGGCAAACAGCAGGCTGCGCTAGGTCTGATCCAGTGATATGGTTCTTATTTTCTTGGCCCTCTGACACGCAGCATGGTGTTTCTGCCATGCTGCTATTTTTCTTACCCCTTTTCTTGTGGCCGGTAACAGGCACTTGAGCTGTACAAATTTAGCAGAAGAAGCCACTTTTTCCAGGGACACCTTCACCTGTTTAATTTCCATATGTATGTATGTCAAGTGAGGGCCCATCACTCAACGGTAGAGCACTCACTCTGAATACTGAAGGAGTCAGGTTCAGTCCCTGGCTTCTCTATGGAGAGCTAGGAAAGACCCTATTGAGCTACTGCCAATTTTGACTTGGTGGAGCCACCAGTCTGATTCATTATAAGGCAGCTTCATGTGTGGCTAAAGCTGCAGGAGCAGTAAAAAAGGAAAATTTGGCAACCCTACTAAGGCCAGCTGAAGCTCATATCTGTGCCAACAACATCCCCCCCTCCAAACAGAACCCTCCCAGCAATCAGACCTGCTTTTCTCATCCAGCATGCAGATGCATTCCTCTTTCTTCCATCCTGCCCCTCATCTTGCAATTCCAGCATCCATTTCTGTCACATGCCGCTCAGCTTGTAGCAGAGGATTCTGTGGTGTTTGCCATCTGCTTGGAAAAATCAGGCAGTGATGTGGAAATGAACCTGAGGAGGAGAAGGCTGGTTCATCAGCAGTGGGATCCTGCTGAGTTAGCTCCCTTATCCAGGGAATGGATGTTGCCACAGATGCAACCAGGGCTTAGAATTTCAGCGGCATGGTAGAATCCCCTCTGATTCTGAAGGTATCCACAGGCTGCCTCCTTTGACCTTCCCTCCAGAAAGGATTGCTGCTACCTACATTGTAGAGAAAACAAACTGCAGGTTATGGTTTGAGATATGGCCTTCAACCTCCTGAGAATCTTGTTTGATTTGACAATTAACTCCTCCCCCTCTCCAGGGAATCCAAACCCCTCTCTCTGATTTATGGTATCCTGGTGGGTTCTTTTTTGTTCTCCATGCTATTTAACAACTACGGTGTAGGGAGAGCTCACGTGAAGGTTTGGTGTTGGGTGTCATCAGTTTGTGGGTGATGCTGTGGTAATTAGATGGATGGTCGCAGCACCATCTTGTCCTGAACCTGGGTTTAAACAAAGATGGTCTTTCTTGCTGCCACCACAAGATCAAGAGAAGGAGGCTGCCTTGAGAAAATTTGCTTCCCTCTGTAATGGAGAACTTCAAAATTCCTTGGACCCCTTTAAAAGCTAGGCAGTACCAAGGGTATCAAATCTAGGAAGACGCAGGAAACCAGCTCCCTTCCAAGTAAACTTGGGCAGGAAAACAATAAAACAGAAATAAGTTTATTTAAAACATTAAAATTACACAGTGATGGAAAGAGATATTTACTTCAAATTGAGACAGTAGTGCAGGGGTGAATCTATTTGAAAGGGCGCCCATGGCGCCCAATGAAAATGCACCCCTAGGGGCACGCAACGTCATGACGTCACATCGTGACGTCATGACATAGCGCCCTGCCCCTTCTAAGAGGTGCGTTCTGTTCGCTGCTGCCAGCCCTTTAAGGCCAGCGGCAGCGAACAGAACGCGGCTGGGGCGCCGCGTTCATTCTGTTCACTCGTGCCGGCTCTTTAAGGCCGGCACAAGCGGACAGAACGCGGCTGGGGCGCCGCATTCTGTTCGCTCATGCCGGCCTTAAAGAGCTGGCACGAGCGAACAGAAAGAACGTGGCACCGCCCAGCGCCCCCCCTTGAGAAGCAGGAGGGGGCGCCGGGTGCCTGCGTGTTCTCCTCGCTCCGGCTGGCTCTTTAAGGCCAGCCGGAGTGAGGAGAATGCGGCGCAGGGAGCGGGCGGGCCGTGGGCGCCATTTGGGGGGCGCCATGCAAACGGCGCCCCCTGCAAGATGGCGCCCATGGCTCGTGCCACCCCCTGCCACACCCTAGTTACGCCCCTGCAGTAGTGGTAGGTCAACCTGTTCTTGACAGGCTTGTACTTCCCCCACAGGATCAGGTATACAGGTTAGAAGTACTCCTGGATCCAGCTTTGCTCCTAGATGTGCAGGTGGCAGCTGTGGCCAGGGGTACATTTACCTAGCTTTGACTGATGTGCCATCTGTGTCCATTTCTGTCTTAGACAGACCTGGCCACAATGTCTTCTGCCAGGCTTAGTTAACTTTCCATAAGAGATTATTGCAGTGCGCTCTGTGTGGGGCTGCCTATGAAGACCATTTCAAAGCTTGATAAGTCTTCCCCCAGTTGAGATTGTCCATCCAATAACATCTTTCAGGAAAACCTTCTTGTGTTTGATTCCATCCCTCTCTGACATGCCGTTGGTGGCGATCAACATAAGGGCATTTTCTGTGGTGGCCTCTGCCCTGTAGAATTCCCTGCCCCTGTGAGGTACAGCTGACAGTTTTCCACCACTACCTTAAAACTTGTTTATTTAAAGAGGCTTTTGTTGGTTTAATATTTAGGTTCTTTTTTTTTTGTCTTTCTGGCACTAGATTTCTCTCTTTGTTGTTGTTGTTTTTGTTGATAGTTGTTGGGTATTTAAAATTAATGATGTTTATTTTTGCTTGAGTATACCGTACTGTAAATCACCTAGCTACATAAAGAGAAGGGAAGCATAAAGAGAAGGGAAGGGCAGAAGATTTAGCTGAGAGGGTTAATGCCTCCGTTTGCCCGAAGATACAGCTGATGATCTCAAGGTCGTGAGCTCGGGACTGCCGGAAGTCTCTGTGAGCAGCAGACCTTGCAACTGCGGCTGATTAGAAGCTGAGCTCCAGCTGCCTCGTGGGAGGAGGAGTGTGCTGAGAGTCAGCTGTGTCTCTGGTGAGAGCAGGGAAGCATCAGCCAGCAGAAGACAGACGGATGGCTAAAGAAAGAAGGCTAAATCCAGAAAGGAAGATCTGAACGTGTGTAGTTCTTGAAAGATAGAACATTCTGTAAATTGTAAAAACCTTCGGGTTTATGAATAAAGTCTGCCCATGTAAACCGCCTTGAGTTATAGTCACTAGAGAAATCTAGTGATCTTAAGAAAGGCGGTATATAAATACATGCATTATTATTATTATTATTATTATTATTATATATGATTTTTTTTAAATAAGCAAATACAGTACATAAATAATCCTCCACTACATTGCTCTGTATCAAGTAGCCTGCTATGGAAGGTGCAGAAAATAAACCTGGGCAGCTCTTTCGGTAAGCAGCTCTGTAACATCACATAGCTAAGCATCATGGTTAGCTGTCGGGGCTTGCAGACAAATCTAGTCTTGAGTCGTGGCAGGATCAGAGCCTGCAAGAAAGAACATAGCAAGGATTCCAGATGGTGATTAGTGAAGGCGGAATCAGAGATCAAGGCAGGTAGTAGGTTGAAGCCAGGGAAACATTCCATTGAGGCAATGCAAAGCAGCAGGTGGGCGGATGGGCAAGCACATCAAAAGATATACAGGTAGGAAATTAAACAGCCTGGTCCTCATCATTCAAGTAGTTGCTCTGGACTAAACTAGATCTAATACTAAATGCAAAGGCATAACTGCCCATGGCAGGAGTGCCTCTGGTCCTTCTTCACATAGCTATTTTTCCCGGCCAACAGCAGTCAAATGATTTGGAGTATAGGGGAATGCAGGTTACAGTGATGTCAAGACAGTAGTAAGCTCCACTAGATGTTCCAGAAGGAGAGAAGGCACTAAACGTATGACCACTGTTTGCAAGAGCAGTCACACAGCATTACATCTAGTTTGGCTATCCACTTAAATTGGTCAAGCAATTTGAGGGTTCATAGTACGAAGTGCAGCTCCGTTTATTTCTTGGGTCACCTGGTAGAATATTGAGTCAGAAGGGCTTAGTCCAGTGATAGTGGATAACAAACATGCTGAATTCTGCAATGCCTCCTTTTGGCCACCTGGCCTGGTAGTACTCAAGAGCTGCTGAAAACTCATTTGATATACCAGTGAGTGACTATCAACCAAGGTTCCCTTGAGCTTCCCACTGCTTAAGACTCTAGGTGTGTCTTAAGACAGCAGGTATGTCACCCTGCTAACTGAGCAAAAGGCACTTTTTCAAGTGGTGTTCCTCTTATATTTAGCAGGTGGAGAGTAACTGCCCCTCTTCACAGTGTCTTTTCTAATAGATGTTGCTGGTGGTGTTCTGCATTTTTTTTTTTAGATTGTGAGCCTTTTGAGGACAGGGAGCCATTTAACTGTATTATTTTTTGCATGCAAACGCTTTGTGAACTTTTTGTTGAAAAGCAGTATATAAATACTGTTTGTATAAGACAGAGAAAAACCACTAGGGTTCAAGCTGCCAGCTATAGATTAATCAACAAAGTCTAGTTGATTTACTAGTAAGGGACAATAGTAATTACAGTACTTATGGCAAATTTTAATTGATAAGGAGAGTTAACATCATTTTTGTTGTTTGATGCCGTTTTGGTTCTGGTATATGTATTATTGTAACAATGAAAATATATGGCATTTGAATTGACTATATCTAACTCTAAATACAGTGGTAACTTTTGATTGGTGAACTGTACATTGTGTTATACTTTAAGTATCCCCAGAAAGCATTAATATGTAGATGTTTTACACTAAATTAATACATTTAAATACAGGTACAGACTTTTTAATTTACTTCATTAACAAGATAGATGATTAATCACTAAGAATCTTTTAGCATGTTACAGCCCTAGAAGAGAGAGATGCTCACACACACGGGTGATATCTATCTGTACCACTTACCCAGGTTGTCTTTTGCTGAGGATTTCCCTACAAATTGTTGCCCCACACGTATCCTGTTCCCACTCCACAAGCCCCAAAATACAAGTAATGTCCCAAACAGCTGTGTACCACTGAAGCACATTCTACAGATTCAAAAGCAAGAGAATTTAGCAGGAGAAAACAAATTTTGGACTCTCCCCTTTTCTTTTTCTAATTGAAGCGTAAGGAAAAATGTGTAGAATGTTTACTCAGTTGCAGCATTCGTGAAAGGAATTTTTTTAATGGAAGAAAAGAAAAGGCCTTGATAGGTCTCCAAAAAAAAACTGCAGGAGGTCTTCTGTTCTTAATAGAACAAGGATGGAACAATTATTGTCATATGGATTAAAAATATCTCCCAAGGATAATGGGGGGGTGGGGGGGGGGTGATGAGATGAGGAACCAAACAGGGTTTTGCATCATGACATAATAATGCACAATAAACAGAACACTTTATTTATTGTCTCTCAGGCACTTTTCCATGGCAAGTCTTAATCTGAGTCAGGTCTGGGACCCTGAGAACTGATTTTCTGTGCTATGCTTTCAGCCCTGGCACATGTACAATGGGAAAGCAGGGAAGGAGCATTACATGCTTCTGTAGTCCTAGGTGCAATCCTCTGGTCTCCCATTTCAAAGGTTCTTGGGGAGCTGAGCTGGGGAACTCTTCTGCCTGAGATCCTGTAGAGCCCCTGCCAGTCAGAGCAGGCAATACTGGGCTACATAGACCACTATGTTTAAGGCTTCTTCATATGTTCAATGATGGATGTGCCTATAAGTGAGTGCAGAGTGTGTAGTTGTGTCCCACTACTGACTATTCCAGGAAAAGTTCAGCTGTTGAATATTGTTTTTCCAGTTATTCAGAGAAGTAGTGGGGAAACAGCCGTCTACTACATTTTCATGTCAGGATACTATTTAAGTTCTAGGAACTGGGCTACTTAAATTGTGGCAACCCTATTGTCAGCTTTTTTTTGGTAAAAGGTAAAATAAATCATTTACTCATGTAATGTAATCCATAAAAGATAGATCAACACGCAGAAGTAAACGAATGGGTGGTATGTTCAGAACTGAAAAGGAGGGAGGAAGTTGAACTCCTGTACTGCATGACAGGTTGAAATTAAATGGGTATAACATTAGAGATTATCTGTCTTCTGAGAAACTTGTATGCGGGTCAGGAAGCAACAGTTAGAACTGGACATGGAACAACCAACTGGTTTCAAATTGGGAAAGGAGTACGACAAGGCTGTATACTGTCACCCTGCTTATTTAACTTATATGCAGAGTACATCATGAGAAAGGCTGGGCTGGATGATTCACAAGCTGGAATCAAGATTGCTGGGAGAAATATCAACAACCTCAGATATGCAGATGATACACTCTAATGGCAGAGAGTGAGGAAGACCTAAAGAACTTGCTGATGAAGGTGAAAGAGGAAAGTGCCAAAAGGGGCTTGAAGCTCAACATTAAAAAACTAAGATCATGGCCACCACTCCCATCACTTCCTAGCTAATAGAAGGGGAAGAAATGGAAGCAGTGACAGACTTTATTTTCCTGGGCTCCAAGATCACCGCAGATGATGACTGCAGCCATGAAATTAAAAGATGCTTACTTCTTGGGAGGAAAGCTATGGTGAACCTAGACAACTTAATAAAAAGCCGAGACATCACCTTGCCAACAAAGGTTCACCTAGTCAAAGCTATGGTTTTCCCAGTAGCAATGTATGGATGTGAGAGCTGGACCATAAGAAAGGCAGAGCACTGAAGAATAGATGCTTTTGAATTATGGGGTTGTAGAAGACTCTTGAGAGTCCCCTGGACTGCAAGGAGATCCAATCGGTCAATCCTCCAGGAAGTCAAGCCTGATTGCTCCCTGGAAGGACAAATCCTGAAGCTGAAGCTCAAATACTTTGGCCACCTCATGAGAAGAGAGGACTCTTTAGAAAAGACCCTCCTGCTGGGAAAGATTGAAGGCAAAAAGAGAAGGGGGCAGCAGAGGATGAGATGGTTAGATAGTGTCACCGAAGCAATGAACATGAAATTGGGCGAACTCAGGAAGCTAGTGGAGGACAGGGAGGCCTGGCATGCTGTGGTCCATGGGGTCGCGAAGAGTTGGACACAACTTAGCGACTGAACAACAACAACAAACATTAGAGATACAATTGCAGTGAGGGGAGCACTTGACCTGTTGAATTTCTGCTCTCTTGAAGGCATTATTAGCACAAAAGAAAGGAATAGGAGATAGCCTTATGTCCCAGCCTAATGGAAAGTCATACCAGCAGATGCTCTCAAACAAGCTAGATGTAGCTTCACCCCTATCTGTTTTGTCTGAGAGCATTTGCTAATATGACTTTCCATTTTCTGAAGTGTAAAAAAGATCTTTAAAAATCTATATCCATAAATTTTTTTTCTTGACAAAAGAAAAATGTATAATAGGCAGATGTATAACAGGCAGAAATACAGCAGGTGAAACGTTATTCCTACAATACCAGCCATGCCAGGGAAAGTTTGAGCTGCTGAATTGTTAAGCACACAGAAAGCCTGCCAGGAGCAAAATTGGCTATGATGCTCCCCACCCATTTGTCAGAGAGTCTGGGAAAAACACAAGCACTGCTCCAGGTGAGCAAATTGAATCCAGGCCAGGAATTCCAGAGGCCATACCTTAACAGGTGTGTGTGTGTAGGGGAGGGAAGCTTCATCAGCAGGAATGCAAGTTAAAGAGACCCCACCCAATGCCTTGAGGCCTGATAGCTTTCCTTTTCTTGGAAAGAAGCCAGAGAATATGAGCAGGACAGGGTGGGAGGCTGATAGGCAGAGGGAAAGGGGGCAAGGTGCAAAGAAATTGTAAAACAAAGCCCAGGATGGCTTCAGACATTTCTGAATTGATTGCATCCTAGGTGCAAGAGGAAGGGATATCATCACAGACCCTTTCCATGCACCCCTTCTGCCATGCATCACTTCTGATTGCAGAGCAGAGGGGGTGGGAAGGAAAGCCGCATATATTGGGGGCCCTTGTACCCGCTGGCCTTGCCACTCAGTGCCAGGGTGGGACGGAGGACAGGCTTTGATTAAATCAGTGGTTTTCAATTCAACCCTTTTCAATTCATGGCACACTGACAAGGCGCTAAAATTGTCAAGGCCTGCAATTTTTTGACCACTTACAAGGCACATTACACTGCTTGTGGGGCAGGGGAGAGGGAAGCACACCCTCCAATGGCCCTACTAATAAATGACCCTTTCCCCAAACTCCTGTGGCATACTCATGGACCATTTGTGGCACACCAGTGTACCCTGGCACCTTGGTTGAAAATCACTGGATTAAATGTTTGCAAGGTCATTGGAGCACTAGATCAAAAGTGTTTCAGGGGCTAGATCAGTGGTGAGGAGTCTTCTGCAAAATAGTCTCTTGTGGGCCCCTTCCCACATCAGGGGACCCCTGGTGGCAGAAGACAACAACAGTGGTGTGGGTGGGTGGCAGCAACCATGTTAGCTTCCCACAATGGCCCTAATGTGCCAGTAGTCCAAGGTATTATGGGAGGAAAATTGAGACTTGCTGAGTGCTAAAAAACAGTCCTGGGTAGTGGTGGAACTAGAGCCCAGAGCAGGCATCAGTGCGGGTGCTCTGCTCTTGACAACTGCCCAAGGATGCCATATGATGATAACTGGCCTGAGCTGGATCCAGTTCATGGCCTGCTGCCAATTGATGTTGGCTGCCTCACAAGATAACTCTATGAAGGCAGCACTGAGCAACTGACCAGGAAATAGTGTTCCCTTGTGCCTCCTCCCCCCACCTAAACTATAGGCCTTGCATGGGAGTGCAATGTCAATTGCTGATGATAAACCTCCCCCCCCCACTCAATATCCAAACCAAAGTCCATCCCATGCAAGGGAATGCATCTCTCGCTCTCTCCTTCAGCAGCTATTTAACCCAGCCATGGTTTGTCCCCCTCAAATCTTCTGATTATTGTTTGGACTGGAAATTGGGATTCCCCACCCGCCGCTGGCATTGGATGCACAGCTGGCTGTGAAGGTCGCCCTGTCCTTTCTTCCTTCCCAGACCCAGGAGGCGAGAGTAATATCCACTGCTGTGCCATCCAGCGGAGAAACAATGCAGGATTTTGATATTGTGGTGCGTGTGTTAATTAAGAGCACCAAAGCTGGTACATAATCAGTGTTCGGTATTTATTGTTCTAAGGGAAAAAAGGGGGAGGACAAAGCCTGTAGGAATCTGTATAGTATCCTTTAAGTATACTCTGAGACTATTATATGTTTGCGTGATTGTGACTGTGTTAATAGTAATGTTGTTAACATTACTTACTGTAGCTGTCCAACATGGAATTTTGCATCTGAAGAATTTCAAGTTTTATGGTCTTGCAAAGAAGTTGTCCGTACACATAAATATTTAGAAAAATCACTGTAAGGGAAAAAACTGTTTTTACTTTTAAATTTAAGAGTTAAATATCTAGATACAAATAAAAATTGTACAATATATGCTGGTGGCCAAATCAAGATTCCCCAACGGTAGAATTCAGGTTATTTCACCAGAATGTAAGAGTTCTGGGAAAAGGACTAGAAGATGGCTAAGCAAAAGCTCTGCATAGAGTTCATTTAGTGGGATGCTAACACAAGGTGTTTAAATATTTGGGCAGTCAGTCATCTGGGTAGTGTAAGAAACTCAGCACTAAACCAACCATGGCAGTAGCAAACTAATCTCTTTAACGGGGGGGGAGGGGCTCAATCACACTTAAAGGCACAGCAATATCTTGCACTTTTGTTGGGGACCAGAGCATGGATGAAAGTCAAAAATGAATCGCATAAATCTTATTTAGCTTTATTTCGGTTGGCAAAAAACGTAAATAGCTCTATAACACATGTGAATGCAAGTAAAACCTAAATAAACGGAGCATCAGAACATTGATGAACATCATGAAAGGTCGGGTGAAATCAGACGAAAGAAGAAAGCACATGGATGAAATTTGAAATGTGGTTATAATTGAAAATAGCTGAAAGAGCAAAGTGATGAAAATAAAGGTATTGCTGTGTGGGAAGCTGATTGAAAGAGCAAATAAAATATAGGCGGTGCATGCTGAATCCTCTCCAGTGGCTTATTCCCCAAACCTATTCCCTGAGATTACATTTCAATGCAATTGTTCATTTACCTGAAATTAGAGGCAAATGAGGGGGCAGGAAGAGCATGGGTTGCTAAGGGAAGGGGAATGGGGTTCAACACCCTAGTCCTGCACCTTTTTGCTCCTTACATTGGCCTTAAACAAGATTGGGGCAGATCTTCATTTAAAGGGTCAAAGGCCTGCTACCATTAATATCATGCTGCTATTAGATGCTATGCCATTAGATATATGCTGCCATTAGATATTAATTTGGCCCTCAAAGCCATAGCCAGTGAAAGCATTGGAAATCTGTTCCGCCAAATTCCCTGCCGGGCCACCCCAAGGGCTCTAATGCCCACACTAGGCTAACTAGTTTCCCCACAGAGTGCCCTCAGAGATAGGCATGAGGGAGGGGGTTTATTCACCCACTGGGCCACCTCTCTTCCAGCAACTTTGCTTGGGATCACTGGCTGGCCAGCCTCCTCCAGACTGCCCTCCTCACTACCTTAGCTCCAAACTACCCTAAGTCTAACACCAACAAACTAAACCCCACACCAGCTTGCCCAAGCCACAACTGCCTCCTCTACTTGGTGGCTCCAGGGGTGTGACAGACATACAACTGTTCCCCACAGTTATTCCCTACAATGAACTTACCTTAGCCAGTCAGTCCATCTATTAGTCCTGCAGGCAGTACTCAGTCTAGCAATCCATCCATCCTGCACCTACCTAGTGCCCTTCTCCAGCACCTCTCCAGATACCATCCTCCAGTACCTCTTCAGCTTCTTTTTTCTAGTCCTGCCTCCAGCTTTATACTGAGGCCAGCCAATCGGTGTCTGTTGCTAGGCATCAGCCACACCCATCTGCACTTGTGCTGGCCTCCCTTAATAGCCGGAGCCTCATCAACTGTGCTCCCGAGGCTTGAGTTCTGGGATTAACCCCATAATCCCTGGTCAAGGGGCCATTGCTGATACCATTCCCTCACTTCTTGGGGTAGCTCCTGCCTTTTCCAATACAGCATCTTCAACAGTGGAGGGTCTCCAAGTTGTATTGCCTTCTAGGCTTCATCCTACTGCCCAACCAGTGTCAACACCAGACCCAGATTTTTGGGAGGTCTCAGGCAACTTCGCGTAGGTAGGCCCCTGTATTTCCCAGAAGGAAGCAGAGGAGGCATGTCATGTGGAGTAGAGTGAACTAATACTCTTAAGAGGCTGTTCATTGTCCTAGAGATCATTGCTGTGGTGTAAAGCACATAACACTGAGATTATGTACTCCATTGTTACAAGAGATTATGGGCTCTTTCAAACATTCTGCCCTTTCTCCAAAGAGGCTCAGAGTGGTACATGTGGTTTCTTTCTCTCCCCCCCCCTGCCCCTTTTTATCTTCACAACAACCCTATGAGGTAGGTTAAGCGAGAGTACATGACAGGTTCAAGGATACTAAGAGTGCAATCCTATGCATGTCTACCTGGAAATCAGTCCTATTGTAGTCAGTGGAAGGCACCCCTAGGTAAGTGTGGATAGGATTGTAACCCAATAAGCTTCACTGCTAAGTGAGGATTTGAACCTGGGTTCCCTTAGATGTAGTCTGTTGCTGTAATCACCACATTATACCACATTTATTAGCCCTTCACATGGAATTTGGCAACAACACACACTGCCATTGAGCCAGCCTTGCCCTGCCTGAACACAATTCTGGCCCAGAATGCTTTGCACCACAGCAGTGATCTCTACATGATACCACATGAAGCTAGGGCCAACTAGGTCAGAGACAGCACACACTGCCTCTGACCTGGTCACAAATGAGAACAAAAGTGTCAGCACTAGCTTTACTTCTGGCAAATGAATCTTAACAGGCCTGTATCCCAGCAACCATAAACCACCAGTCTTACGAACCAGACATTCAGAAGTAGGGGCAGGGCACAGCCATCCAAAGGGATAATTGATCCACTCTGGTTTTTCCCCTCTATGTCTCAGCTATGTGTTGGGCAGGGCCTGAAGATAATCAGAAATATGTATTCCCTAACCTACTTAATAAATAACCAGGGACAGTGTCATTATCCAGCAAGGTTGGGCAGCCATCCAGCACGCATGGCTTCTGGAAGGGTTTGCCAAGACAAATCTGGGACCCAGTACTATCTGTAATCCGCTCTCCTTGCTGCTCTTCTGATGCTTGAGGAAACTTACAGGAAAAGTAGATTAAGGATTGCAGAAGTGGAATAAACTCTCTCTCTCTCTCTCTCTCTCTCTGTGTGTGTGTGTGTGTGTGTGTGTGTGTGTGTGTGTGTGTGTGTGT